>JAMPIV010009328.1:45000-114045 GCA_024509875.1 Oreohelix idahoensis | reverse complement strand
CATTTATCTGCCTATTTTGTGTCTATCTGGCTGTCTTTCTGTTTTTTGTTATCTATCTATCTATCTATCTATCTATCTATCTATCTATCTATCTATCTATCTATCTATCTATCTATCTATCTATCTATCTAGCTATCTATCTATCTATCTATCTATCTATCTATCTATTTATATATCTATCTATCTATCTGCCATTTAACTTGATACCGTACTTGTCAAACATTCTGACCAACATCTTATCAGCTAACTTGACACTGTACTTGTTAAAATCTTGACCAACATCTTGTCAGTAACTTGAAACCGTACTTGTCAACATCTTGACCAACATCTTGTCAGTAACTTGTCAATATCTTGACCAAAACTTGTCAGTAACCTTACACCGTAACTTCACAACAACTGGAAGACAAGTTATCACAAACTTGACTCAATACCTGGCAACTACCTTCACACGCATTAGTTCACAGCATGGCCGCTATCTATATTAGCCTACAGCAGAACTGTACTTTGTTACGTCCAAGGTTGCCACTCAAGTTCTAGAGATAAACCCAGATTTTTCTTCTTTAAAAAACCCAGAAATACCTAGAATATTTTATGCATCAAATACACGGGGATATACGATGCTTACACAATCCTTTAGTGCAACTTTAGCACAAATAAGCTGTGTGCTACCAAATGTTTATTTTTTTCTTCATTTTTTTATTTATTTTTTTTATTACCAAAAATTCACAATTATATAAAAATGATTTTGTTAACACCCCAATATATCACATAGCCAACCTTGGTGCGCTTCAGTGACATTTTTTAAGTAATTGCGCTGTCTGGAAACTTCTGCTTGCAACATTCAATCAAATGATCAGCTTGCGAAAACAGAGTAGTATGTTCTGCCATAAAAGCCGATAACAGTGTCTCCGCTTTAGCAATTTTGTCTTGGAGACAGGGCTATTTTGGTTTGATGACAAACTTGTTTCGCTTTTGGCTTCGAAGTTTTTTCATGTGCTTCTGTGTGCTTTTATGTGTCAATAAAGCTGAGATGTTGACATTAGTTAATGTACAGGAACAGACCGTACAAATCGCAGTATAGCGATTGCCAGAGTCCGGCTGTAATCCAATCCTTTAGTTCGCTGTCTGTTAGCCATTCCTCACAAAAAGCCTGCTGATACCATGGCTTCACTTTTTTACGCGGTGGCGTGTGTGTCGTAGTAAAAAAATACCCAACTGTGGCAACACTGGTTACGTCCCCTTAACATTTTTCTCGTTTCCTTTGCTAATGAGAAAGTTAAACAGTTGAAAAATGAAGTTTGAATTAGTTTTACAAATTAAAACCGTACATATAAAACACGGCACGTTTCGGGATTATCCTTCGTCAGCCACAGTTACAAACAAGAAACGTAAAAGCGAAATATAGAAATTCTATAAGAAAAAGACAAGGACGCAGTAGCCACGAGGGAAAAATTCACTTACATTTGCGTTCTGTTTGTCGATTATTTTAGTTGTTTTTTTTCATTTCTCCTATAAAATAAACAGCAAACCCCTTGTTGTTATTGTTATAGTTGATCAGAATCCACCTCATTGCACTCCGGGCAAGCACAGGTGCTTAGTCTGCCTCAGCAAATGTCAAAGGGTATGAATGCTAACTGTTCCTGTAGCGCGTTGTTTGTATACACGACGAATGCATCCTCCCATACGTCCATCCCTGGTGTTCTTACGTCTGATGCCAAATTCCAGCAGTCTTAGCCTTGATGACTCATAGATTGCACTGTCTTTTTCTGGCAGACGATCAGTAATTGCCTTTGGTACTTCTACCTTATCCATACCCAATGTTCCCGCTATGGGGTGCTCTCGAAGTTAGTCTGTCAGCTCTGTCATTGCCGTAATACCCCTGCATGACCAGGACAGTAGATCCACGCCAGTCCCTGAATATTCGAGATTTCTATGGATATTGTCTATTCATACTGAGGCCGTCCACTTTGAACCTTCCGAAGCATGGACTGAGAGTCTGATAAATAACTGCCTTGGTTGATGGAGACAGTATCTCCATTCTCATGCTGGAAGTTGTTGTCACTGCTCGAACGCTGAGTCCACTCCTGGTAGACTTTACCAGGTTTTGATCTCGGAACCCGGTAAACTTTGACACGAAAGACAAGCGAGATAACCACTCTGCCAAATGGACTCTCATTGGTACGTTACTTGTCTGTAAAATATTCATACACAATATCTAACAGGTCAATCTCTGCAACAGATAAGCCATGGTCGGTGTGCCCTGTAACACGAGGTAGTCAGTCTGCCTTGGGAACACGAGATGGTCAAGGTGCTCTGTTGTAACAAGACAAATACAGCGACATTCACAGACAACGCTGGATGAATCAATATATGCATCATGTGCCCGACTATGATGAAATCATTTCTGTTTTCATGTATCGTGTTATGTAGGATTTAGAATAAGTACAGCATTTATTTAACTTTTGTCTCTGACGCGCGGTCTGCCTCCTGCTATTCCAACGACAGATGGTAGATGTGAAACAGAAATCAAGAAGAGAATAGGAATGGCCAAAGCTACATTCAACAATATGAAACAAATACTAACATCTGAACAGTTAATTCACAAATTCAAACTGAGAAGTGTCATATATATTCTTCATTATTGTATGGTGTAGAAACATAGACAATGAATAAGCAATTGGAAGAAAGACTTGAGGCACTCGAGATGTTGATATATAGAAGAATGGGGCGCATCTCATCCTTAAATTATAGTTACGCCTGTGGTGGTCTGCGTTACCTTATCATCATAATCCACAAGTTGTACCATTTCATAATGAACTTTATTGTTTTTTTTTTATTTATTGATCACGGAGAGTTTGTTCGTGATCTAGCTTAGAATTTTCAGCAATAGAATAACCACTGTCAGCCTGCTGGGCCAGGCACAACAGTGTCATCGCCTATTTGGCCAGCGATTTTTCAAGCTACCATAGCTGCCACATGAGATAACCCACACCATAACCCGCGTTAGGCGAGCAATCCCAGTAGTGGAAACCAAACGTCAGGCTCATAAATAATGTATTCTTACCCACTCTTTGCTATCAGTGACAGACACGGTCCCGGACCAGAGCACAGGATGGGAAAATTACATCCTGACAGATAAAATGCTTAAGAAGAGCCAATAATGATACCTGGAGAGACAGAATAAGATATGATCACATTAGAAAAATTGCCATCGTCTCATGAGAATGGAGCCCCATAATTTACCACTATGCCATTATCTCATGAGAATGGAGCCCCATAAGTTACCACTATGTCATCATCTCATGAGAATGGAGCCCCATAAGTTACCACTATGCCATTATCTTATGAGAATGGAGCCCCATAAGCTACCACTATGCCATCATCTCATGAGAATGGAGCCCCATAAGTTACCACTATGCCATCATCTCATGAGAATGGAGCCCCATAAGTTACCACTATGCCATCATCTCATGAGAATGGAGCCCCATAAGTTACCACTATGCCATCATCTCATGAGAATGGAGCCCCATAAGTTACCATTATGCCATCATCTCATGAGAATGGAGCCCCATAAGTTACCACTATGCCATCATCTCATGAGAATGGAGCCCCATAAGTTACCACTATGTCATCATCTCATGAGAATGGAGCCCCATAAGTTACCACTACGCGCCTACAACAGTGGAAGATATGGTATCCGGGGCACAGGGAAGAATAAGAGAAGGACTGACATAAATCCTACAAAAACGCAGGTTGACATCAGCCAACGCGACACGTGTGGCTGAAGAACGAAAACTCCATATTGCCGCAACATTTTACGACAATAGTAGACCGAAGACGTAGGGTAAGTTTGGACGTCTTTGAAATCTATTTATTTACGAGCAAGTAACCTGCCAAAACAGCGGGATAAGGAAGGGGGGGGGGCGGATAATCATGTTGCACCCCTGTACTCTTTCTGCTGCATGATCCGATGAAGGCAGTAATTCTCCTGTTGCTGTTAATTCTCCCATTCCAGTTCTATTTCATTGGATCTTTGTCGTCAAACTCATCATGGTCAGTGGTCAATGTATCATGAACAAATTGAAAGTCCCTCTTTTAATGGGTGTTAATTTTAGCTTTAACGGTGCAGTGTGTAAAGTTTTCGTATTTTCCCGAAAAGATGGCTGGATTTTGTCATTGTTTACAGACGTTTCAGTAAAACCATTATTATAAAAGACATGTGGTGTTTTATAAATTTGTCAGCGCATTATAATGTTGGGTGTCCGATTGGCAGAGTTGTTAGAGCGCTGGCCCCTCGCAGCAAAAGTGTCGGGTTCGAAACTCGGTGGTGTCATGCTCCAGTCTACCTAGCTGGAAATGGGTACCTGACTGCTCTTGAGTTAGAGAAGGCAAAAGCGGCTAGGAAGGGAACAGGTTACACCACCTCTCGAAGCCGGACCTAGTATAGCGAAGTCTCTAACACTTCCCTCCCCTACGTCAATATCTGCTAATGACTTACTTTACCTTTGCTAAAATGTTATTTTCTACATATCTTAACGTTTTAAGTCTAAACGTAATAAGTAGCAAGAAACGTCTCAGACTACAGCTGGGAAAAGGCTATTTCAGAATAGAATAACCTTAGTGTGCATGTGGTCTTCAAGACAATAATATATACTGTTCAAAAAAAGAAACGCATAGCTACTGAAGGCACACACATAGCCATAATTTTGACATTCAATAACTTTTTTAATTTATTGAGTTAATTGTTCAAATTGCACACAAGAATACTGTTGAGGCCACTTCATGATGTGATTTTTATCGCGGCAACTTATTATTAGTACCGGATTTTTGTCACACCATGTCGTACCTCAACTGAATGCAAGAGATACATGAAAGCGGTCGCTGTGAGATGAGCATCTAGGTATGAGGTATGAAGGGGAGTTGGATGTGACGTCATAGCGTCAAGATGTGTGCCTAAAATGGCTTGTGTATTAGCCAGTGTATTGGATTGTGTATTCAATAAATATTTCTAAGGATAATGGTAAGCTATATGCTTAAATGATAGGCATGAGAAAATGCCAGGATTATAATTGACGTCAATACGGGACGATAATTCCCAAGACAAAGAAGTATGTTAAACTAAAATTATATGAACAGATAATTGAACAGTTGTTATACCGGGAGGTCTCATTCCCCGAGGTCACATGGATTATTCGAAATGAATATTGATTATACCGGGACGCCATTTCCCCCGAAGAAAAAGGAATAAAATTAAGGAATAATTGTTATACCGGGAAGCGACATACCCCGAAGCTTATGGATTGATGTGGATTTGATTCGTGAATACTCGAGATACTAGGACGCTTAAATTCCCCAATGTAACTCAAAAAGAACTATAATCAAAACAGATGTTCTCAGTTAAGATTCAATTTAGACAAACTGAAAGATCCAGAAATCGCGGGAATCTTTGAGGCAACTGTTGGAGGAAAATTCGCAGCTCTCAACTTTTTAGAGGATGATATCAACTCAATCACAGAGAACATGAAAGACGTGCTCATTGAATCAGCAACAGAAATACTTGGTAAAAGAAAGAAAATAAACAAACCATGGGTTACAGATGACATTCTGAAATTATGTGATACACGGCGGGAAATGAAAAAGGTTAAGAAAGAGGTTCCTGAAGCAGCATGGCAATACAGCATGGTGAATAAAAATATTAGAAAGAAAATTAAACAGGCTAAAGAAAAATGGGTAGTTGATCAGTGTGAGTCCATTAATACGGGGCTAATAAAAGGTAACAGCAAGGCAGCTTTTGACACATTAAGAAGACTATCAAAACCCCAACAGCCCAGGGTAACTGTCATAGAAGATAGCAATGGGGCTCTGCTCAATGAAAAAACAGCTGTAATGAGAAGGTGGACAGAATATTGTAAAGAATTATATAACTGTAAACTCGACACTGACTATAGCATATTAAACAACATTAAGTGCGAAAACAGGGAACTCGGAAATGCAGCAATATTACGGGAAGAAGTGGAAGAGGCTATATGTTCGCTGAAAGGAGGGAAGTCACCGGGTGTGGATAATATCCCAGCAGAGCTCTTGAAATATGGAGGACCAGATATAGTAAAAATCATGACAACAATTTGCCAGAAGATATGGAGCACAAAAAAGTGGCCAAAAGAGTGGACGCAGTCATTAATAATACCGCTTCCAAAGAAAGGAAATCTAAAAATGTGCAAGAACTACAGAACCATTAGCCTTATTAGTCATCCAAGTAAAGTGATGTTAAGGATACTTTTGAACAGAATAAAACAGAAATCAGAAGAAATCTTGTCCGAGGAACAGGCTGGCTTTAGACCAAAAAGAAGTACCTCAGAACAAATCTTCAATATTAGATTACTGATCGAAAAACATCTCCAGCATCAACACGATTTATACCATAACTTCATCGATTTCACAAAAGCCTTCGATCGAGTCTGGCATGAAGGCTTATGGCAAATAATGAGAAAATTCAATTTTGATACCAACATCATAGATATCATTGAAGCACTATACAAGGACGCAAGCAGTGCTGTTTTTGCAAGCAATGACATTGATGAATTTTTCAAAACAACTGTAGGAGTTCGCCAGGGATGTATCCTGTCCCCAGTGCTCTTTAATATATATCTAGAACATATCATGCAGGAGGCTCTTTATGATTATAAAACAACCATATCAATTGGAGGCCGACCTCTTTGCAATCTACGTTTTGCTGATGATATCGATCTGATAGCTGGAACAGAATCAGAACTTCAAGACCTTACCTCTAGACTGGAGAAAGTAACAAGAACATATGGGATGGAAATTTGTGGTGAAGTGGGATGTTATAAATGTTTATAGGGGACTTAGTGTACTGACTGAGATCAGCTGTGAAGGTATCTATATCTATTAAGAGTAGTGTATTATAGATAACCTTACTTGCTACCACATATCTATATATCTCAGTCAGAATTATTCTGGAATAGTGTGATGACTACGTTATGTGTCTAGGGTATGTGTATGATGAAGTGTAAGTCACAACAACAGACAGATAAACAATTTAATTTAATCCACTACTCTTGACAACACTGTGACACTCACATACATATAACACTCTATGAGAATATCTTAAGGAGTCACTGATAACTTTTCAAATAACAATATGTATTCATGGTTATCATAAAGGTATATGTGTCCTGATTCAAATACAAAGGAACCAGGAATCACAATCAATTTTAATTACAAGTATATGTACAGACTTTATCAATATGAATATTGTAGTGACATATATTATTAAAAATATCCTATGTGTGTCAGTTGTGTAGTAGTAATATGAGGTAATACTGGTTTTGTTTTGTTCAAGCTCTGTTGGTATTTGTCATCATGACTTCAATAGTTTGTCTTTTGGGACTATTATTGGAGATGTTCTCAGTTCCTGATATTAAGACAATTAAATTCCCCTCTGAATGTTATTTTTACAAAGTCATTTCAAGATGAGGGGACATAATGTTGAGCTCAGCTGGCCAAATCAGCTTATCTTGCGTGATGGCGGCAGGAAAGGACTCCTCTGCTCGAATTCTCCCCTGGGCTCTGGAGACAACTCACTGATAGCTAAAAAGACCAAGGAGTATGCTGTCCGACTCTGGATTCAGCAAAGCTCTGACCAGGTGCTGCTCAGTACCATCAAGACCACGGTCCCACAATTTCATGGAAATAAACACAGATACGTTGATTAGCAATGAATTCTGGCACAATTACTGGCACAAATTCCCATCTGCTTATGTTCCAGGCTTTTATTTAACACAAATATGAGCTGGCTTCAACGCACTGTTGCTTTATCAAGATTATTTGCACTAGTGGTCTCGAACTAACGCTCCTAAGTGAGTATATCAGCGAGTCTAGCCAATGAGGCCACGTTTCGACAAGTGTTTGAAAAAATGTTACCTTTTCACGTCTCCCCTAACAACGAAAGATAGTATTTATAGCCCGACCAATCGTGGTTAGTCTTTCATTTGTTGCGCTCCAATCAATTTGGAGTTTACATGGTAGGCTAATTCTGTAACGTAAGATTTTTTTCAAACACGTTATAAAAAAATTTTATGAGCAGAAATGATTCCATGCTGTCAGGCATCCCCACTATTTTATTTTGGTTATAATTTATTAATTCCTGGACTATTTGCGTAACGTTTTACATATTCTTGGTCAGCAAGCCCTAAGGAACCCAAATATCCAAATTTAAAAGAGCTACGTGGCTGCGTTCAAAATATGCAATTCCTTCTACCTCCTGTTTCGAAGATGTGCTGTCTGGGTACTGTTATGTTTTCAACCGTAAACCCATCTAATGTTATCTTTTCTAATAAGAGTTTTTCAGGATTTATAAACCTAACTCTGGGATGGGTAATGTATTTTATCACTGTCCGTCTGAAAAAAAGTTAGTGCATGTAGTCTTACACGCGTGATGGCAGCATTTGTGTATCGCGCGAAGCGTGTTTAGTGTTCGGCTTTCTGCCTCTCCCTTCTCGCTATCCTTTTGTCCATCTGTCTTTTGATCTTGGTAACATAGTGTAGAAAAAGACATGAATGGAATTTAAAATTTAGGTCAACTTGCATATTTCAAGGTTTTTCTTAGAAAGGCAGCACATTTTATTGTGTGTTTGGGAAACGCGTGTATGTTGCAGAAGGCCTTTAATATCAACGTGAAACGTTACAATTTGCATACGCAGTAGAAAACAAGGGGATTTCGAGTACAGTCATTGTGACAGCACTGTTCTTTACCATTCTTCTTCCTTTACTTATTATATGTATTTATTAGGCTTTATATTTACTTGATAATTTATATATGTGGATTAGAATTTTCCACGACACCTCCCCTCTTAAAACAGACATTATATGTCAGTCCTTTATTCTATATTCACATAGAGAAATTTATTATTATTTCTGGGGTTTACTTGTGAGCTTTTCCTTCAATTCTTGGTAAGTCATTTCACATTGTGGTGTCCATGTAATGCGATCTGGATGTCCTTTACGTGTCAATTCAGTTAACGGTGCACATATGGAATTAAAGTCCTTGATATACTTCTGGTAGAAACCACATAATGAGACAAAGGATCTCACGTCCTTCTTGGTTTGTGGTCTCGGGGCTTTCTGTAGTTTCTCTAAATTCTTTGGGTCAGGGGTCATGTTTCCCTGATAAACTGTGTGTCCCAAAAATTCCAATTCTTTACATCCAACGCAACATTTGGTTGGTCGGGCTGTTAAATTTGCCTCCCTAAGTCGATCAAACAGCATGTTCAGAGAGTCAATGTGTTCCTCAAATGTTTCTGTTGCTATAAGGATATCATCCATAAAATTTGTTATACAGGGATTATTCAGAGGATCCAATAATTTTCTCATCATTCTAGAGAAGACACTAGGCGCATTCTTCAATCCAAATGGCAATCTATTAATCTCATAGTGTCCTTCTGAGGTACTAAAAGCTAGGTATGGTCTAACCTCAGGCTTTACTGGAATCTGATAGTATCCTTTACTCAGATCCACTTTTGAGAAATATTTAGCTTTATTTAGCCTGGCAAACAGCTGATTTGTATCCGGCAATGGATCCACCTGTCCTTCTGTAATAGCATTCAGTCTCCTGTAATCTATACAGAGTCTATGTTCTCCAGAGGGCTTCCTTAAGAGTACCACACCGGAACTATACGAAGACTCACTGTGCGAAATAATTCCCTCCTTCAATAGATAGTCTATCTCTTCCTTCAAAGCTTTCTCCTTAGCAAACGGAATCGAATATGGTTTCATACAGACAGGTGTGGAGTCTATTAGTTTCATATCATATTCCAATAGGTTTGTATGCCCTGGTCGGTCTGTTAACACCTCTGCATGATTATTTAGAACCTGTTGCACTCTCTCTTTCTGAGTTTTCGTTAAATGTGTACTGATTTTCACCTGTGCTGCTGTCTCACAGGGGTGTAATGGATATTCAAATGATGAAAGTGGTTCCTTTTTCATCTCCATGGCGATGGACAAGGTCAACAAGTGTGTCTCTTCCTGATGTTCTCTTTCCAAATATTTCTTCAGGAGATTCACATGATAGATTTTTTCTTTCCCCTTCTTATCTATCTTATAATTTGTTCTAGACACCTTCTCTAAAACTGTATATGGACCCTGCCATCCAATTTGTAACTTATTCTGACTCCCGGGCAAAAGAAGCAGTACTTTCTCTCCCACAGCCAAATTTCTGTCCTTCGCCTTCCTGTTATAATAGGCAGCATGTTTCTTCCTGGCTTGTTTCAAATTTTCATTGGCAAGTTTCCAGCCAGTTTTTAACCGAGTGGTCAGCTCATTCACATATTGGTATGAAGATGTGATGTTTTCCTCTGCCTTTTCATCAGTCCACGTTCTTAACATAGCTTCGAGTGGACCTTTTATTGGCCTTCCAAACAATAATGTTGCCGGGGCCATACCGGTTGAACTATGGGGTACCTCCCGATAAGCAAAGAGGGCGGCGTGCAGGTACTGGTCCCATGTATCTGGTTTTTCGTGTGCCAACTTTCTCAGGATCGACATCAATGTGCCGTTAAATCTTTCCACTTGGCCGTTCCCTTGGGGATGATACACACTACAATGGAAGTGTTTGGCCTGGAAGATCCTGAAAACTTCTTCCGTTAGTTTCCCCTTGAACTGAGAGCCATTATCAGTCAAGATTTGATTGGGAAAGCCTAACCTTGTGAAAATTGTGAGCAATGCCTCTGCCACATGTTTTGAATCAATCGATGACAGGGCTACTGCCTCTCCCCACATAGAACAAGTGTCCACCAGAGTCAGAATGTAGCTGTTCCTTCTCTTGGTTCGGGTGAGAGGTCCCACAAGATCCACGGCAACTCTCTCAAAGGGTGTTCCCACTATGGGCATTTCCCCCAGAGTTGCTGGTGCAGTCCAATGTTTAGGTGCTACTCGTTGGCACTCTGGACAGGATTTTACATATCGTTTGATATCTTCAGTTATTCCTGGCCAGAAATAGTGACAAGCTATTCGCTGTCCTGTTGCGCTGATTCCCATATGACCACTGAAGGGAATCGCATGCCCTAGTTCCAACACTTTAGTCCTATATGAAGTGGGAAGGACCAGCTGTCCGTGACCATTGGATTCAGATCCAGCCTTCCTATATATCAGTTTATTCTTCATATAAAAACTCTCCCTTGCCTGGAGGTGTATGAGATTTGGGCAACTTCTTGAAACATGGCTTGAGTGTTTTGTCCTCAGCCTGTGCCTTCCTCATCTCATCTGGGTGAGTATTTATGGGATTATCCTCCTCCTTCTTTGACTGTGATCTGGTCTGCACTGTTGCCAATATCACAGGTCTCTTGGGATTCCCCAAGAAGACATATCTACACCCCAATATTAGAGGGTAGATTGGCTCATTTATCACTGCTGCTTTTATGATTCCTTCCACATATCGCGTTTTCACTTTTATTCGGGCGACGGGAAGTGTCATGGTAGCTACATCCTTGGTTGCAGTTTGAATCTCCACTGTTTCCGTGGTGTATTGATCGGCCTGCACCAGGTGAGAACTCACAACGGAATCGTAATCTAAACCGGTATCATATAAACATCTTATAGTGACACCATTACAGATGACATCTTCACACACTGGGGGGTGGTATGGTTCCTGTAATTCTTCAGGTTTGCCCTTCTTTTCCTTTTTCCCCGATGTCATAGCAGCAAAATGAGGAGGTTTCCTTCTACAATGGTCAGTGTCATGATTGTTCATCTTACAATTTTTACACCACCTTTTTCCTTGGTTGAAAGATTTTCTTTCATCATATTTCCTTTCATCGAATTGTGGGAATTTATTTTTATTTTCATACCGTGGCCTATCAAATTGGTGCTTACCTTTATTTTGATCCTTAGGATCAAATTTATTAAAGTTCTGTGGTGCCCTAGAGTTATCCACTTGTTTCTTTTTATTACCTGTTACCTCTGCTTGAGCTGCTTGATACCTTTCAGCAACATTTAGCAACTCACCCAGCCTCTCTGCACCTTGTTCCATGAGAAACTTTCTCAGGTCTGGAGCCATGGACTTTCTTAATTGCTCTATAAGGACCATTTCCTTAAGATCTTGGGTTTTCCCCAGAGAAGTCCATTTCTCCAAGTATGTCTCTATTCGTGCAGAGAACTGGTGATAGGTTTCACCTGACAGTAGTTTAGCATTCCTAAATTTTTTCCTATAAAATTCAGCATTCTTTTCATATCTTAACAAAAGAGCCTGCTTTAGCATGTCATAATTTTCCTGATCACCTCTGCTCATTTTTGCAAAAACTTCATAAGCTGCCCCACGAAGTCCCTGAGATAACTTTAAGCTCCACCTTTCTCTCTCTAACCCATACGTGGTAGCTAATAGCTCATACCTATTTATATAGCTCTCAATATCATCGTCTTTCTCAACAAAATGATCTAAATGAAAATTCATAGCTGAGGTTGAGGCTCCTTGGCTAGCAGTGGCATCAGAGGCAAAGGGACTGGCACCATTTTCAGGAGCATGGCCTTGAAACTCAAACTCCCTTAGTCTTAACTCATGTTCCCTTTGTAATCTCTTCTCCTCCTTTTCTGCTTCCCTTTCTGCAGCTAATTTCCTCTCTTCCCTTTCTGCAGCTAATTTCTTCTCTTCTCTTTCTGCAGCTAATTTCTTCTCTTCTCTTTCTACAGCCTGTCTTCTTTCCTCGGCTTCTCTTTCTGCAGCTAATCTTTTGTCTTCTCTTTCTGCTTCCAATTTCTTAGCCTCAGCCTCAATCTGCAACCTCTTAGTCTCAGCCTCAGCCTCAAATTGTAACCTCTTAATTTCCCTTTCAGCCTCTAACTTTCTTTCGGCTTCAAACCTTCTTTCTTCGCGTTCAATAAATTTGTCACATTCCGTAGTGACATAGGCAACCATAACTTGCCCATCTAATCCTAACTCTTTTGCAGTCTGTACAGCAGCAGATCGAAACTTGGCCAGGTCCGCCATTGTCTATCAGGTAAATTTCTACAATGTCTAACCAACAATTTAATCTCTAAATATATCTAATGGACAACACAGGCACCGTGAGCTCAACCTTATTTAATTCCACCCAAGGATACCTTTTAATTCTTATATTCCCTGAAGTGAATTACCCCCAATATTTTTAATAGGGAAAGATTCAAAATCCCAAGAGCGAGACCCCAATATATGTGGTGAAGTGGGATGTTATAAATATTTATAGGGGACTTAGTGTACTGACTGAGATCAGCTGTGAAGGTATCTATATCTATTAAGAGTAGTGTATTATAGATAACCTTACTTGCTACCACATATCTATATATCTCAGTCAGAATTATTCTGGAATAGTGTGATGACTACGTTATGTGTCTAGGGTATGTGTATGATGAAGTGTAAGTCACAACAACAGACAGATAAACAATTTAATTTAATCCACTACTCTTGACAACACTGTGACACTCACATACATATAACACTCTATGAGAATATCTTAAGGAGTCACTGATAACTTTTCAAATAACAATATGTATTCATGGTTATCATAAAGGTATATGTGTCCTGATTCAAATACAAAGGAACCAGGAATCACAATCAGTTTTAATTACAAGTATATGTACAGACTTTATCAATATGAATATTGTAGTGACATATATTATTAAAAATATCCTATGTGTGTCAGTTGTGTAGTAGTAATATGAGGTAATACTGGTTTTGTTTTGTTCAAGCTCTGTTGGTATTTGTCATCATGACTTCAATAGTTTGTCTTTTGGGACTATTATTGGAGATGTTCTCAGTTCCTGATATTAAGACAATTAAATTCCCCTCTGAATGTTATTTTTACAAAGTCATTTCAAGATGAGGGGACATAATGTTGAGCTCAGCTGGCCAAATCAGCTTATCTTGCGTGATGGCGGCAGGAAAGGACTCCTCTGCTCGAATTCTCCCCTGGGCTCTGGAGACAACTCACTGATAGCTAAAAAGACCAAGGAGTATGCTGTCCGACTCTGGATTCAGCAAAGCTCTGACCAGGTGCTGCTCAGTACCATCAAGACCACGGTCCCACAATTTCATGGAAATAAACACAGATACGTTGATTAGCAATGAATTCTGGCACAATTACTGGCACAAATTCCCATCTGCTTATGTTCCAGGCTTTTATTTAACACAAATATGAGCTGGCTTCAACGCACTGTTGCTTTATCAAGATTATTTGCACTAGTGGTCTCGAACTAACGCTCCTAAGTGAGTATATCAGCGAGTCTAGCCAATGAGGCCACGTTTCGACAAGTGTTTGAAAAAATGTTACCTTTTCACGTCTCCCCTAACAACGAAAGATAGTATTTATAGCCCGACCAATCGTGGTTAGTCTTTCATTTGTTGCGCTCCAATCAATTTGGAGTTTACATGGTAGGCTAATTCTGTAACGTAAGATTTTTTTTCAAACACGTTATAAAAAAATTTTATGAGCAGAAATGATTCCATGCTGTCAGGCATCCCCACTATTTTATTTTGGTTATAATTTATTAATTCCTGGACTATTTGCGTAACGTTTTACATATTCTTGGTCAGCAAGCCCTAAGGAACCCAAATATCCAAATTTAAAAGAGCTACGTGGCTGCGTTCAAAATATGCAATTCCTTCTACCTCCTGTTTCGAAGATGTGCTGTCTGGGTACTGTTATGTTTTCAACCGTAAACCCATCTAATGTTATCTTTTCTAATAAGAGTTTTTCAGGATTTATAAACCTAACTCTGGGATGGGTAATGTATTTTATCACTGTCCGTCTGAAAAAAAAGTTAGTGCATGTAGTCTTACACGCGTGATGGCAGCATTTGTGTATCGCGCGAAGCGTGTTTAGTGTTCGGCTTTCTGCCTCTCCCTTCTCGCTATCCTTTTGTCCATCTGTCTTTTGATCTTGGTAACATAGTGTAGAAAAAGACATGAATGGAATTTAAAATTTAGGTCAACTTGCATATTTCAAGGTTTTTCTTAGAAAGGCAGCACATTTTATTGTGTGTTTGGGAAACGCGTGTATGTTGCAGAAGGCCTTTAATATCAACGTGAAACGTTACAATTTGCATACGCAGTAGAAAACAAGGGGATTTCGAGTACAGTCATTGTGACAGCACTGTTCTTTACCATTCTTCTTCCTTTATTTATTATATGTATTTATTAGGCTTTATATTTACTTGATAATTTATATATGTGGATTAGAATATTCCACGACAAAATTAATATTGAAAAAGGCAAGATATTGGTGAATAGCCATAAGAAACATGTTCCGACCAACATTACGTTAAATGGGCAAACGTTAGAAGAAGTTAACACCTTTAAATATCTCGGGTCCACTATATGTAGTGATGGGAGATCAAGTAAAGAAATCAAGACAAGACTTGAGATGGCCTCAGCTGCCATGACAAGACTGAATGTGATCTGGAAAAGTAACATCAGTTTTCCTGTGAAGATCAAATTATACAAATCACTTGTATTATCTATTCTCTTATATGGGTGTGAGAGCTGGACACTCACTGCAGATACGGAGCGAAGGATTCAGGCTTTCGAGCATAAATTTTATAGAAGAATTTTGCGCATTTGCTATAAAGAGCACAAAACAAATGTCTATGTTAGAGAGAAGATAAACACCTATGCAGGCCACCAAGAACCACTTTTGTCAGTAGTGAAACGTCGAAAGCTTGCCTGGTTTGGGCATGTAACTCTTCATGACTCCCTTTCGAAAATGATCCTCCAGGGAACAGTCGAAGGTAAACGGAGAAGAGGAAGGCAAAGAAAATCCTGGGCTGATAACATCAAAGAATGGGCAGGACACGGTTTTTCCACACTTGTACGCATTGCTGAGGATAGAGAGCAGTGGAGGACCCTGTTTGCTGATGCTTCCACCATGGCACCCCTACGACCCATGACGGGTTACGGGTTGAGATGAGATGAATATGGAAAAATATAATGAACTTTTGTTATGACGGGACGCTAAATACCCCGCTGGAAATAGTGATTAATAAATGATATTATAAAGATATGTAGAATGGAGAAGTCAAGTGACATGTTTAGAAAGTCGAAACAGGTTTAATCAAGACTGTAACACAGAGAGGGAGCATACATGCCATGTTCGTAATTGTGACCTTGTTAGTGTATACTTACTCGTTATTAAACTGTTGCCAAATCGTCCAAGCCCAGTAGTTTATTCAATCTCTCAAGGTTCATTCACACAGTTATTAACTTTATGCAGTACTTGAGATTTTGACATGGAAATGTGTATACAAGAAGGGTGGTTGCCAGAATATTCAACAATATAAACCAAAACAAGATGAATGAATTCTCACATCTTTAACAACACAAACAGACCCTAGAAAAAGAAAGAATTCGGGCAATTTCTCCATCCCTTAACAAATACCTTAGGGTTCAACCAATCAATTGACAGTTGTTTTGCATCTGGGTCACGAGAGTTTGTTGGCGTACGGGCTTTCCCGTTAGTATGGTGTTTGGCCTCCTCTAGCATCGATCAGCGACTGGCATCTCCTGGGCATGGATGTAGTGGTTTTGATGGTACTGTATGGTTGGGATATTACCTAGTGTGATGCATGAGGTCAGCTGTGAAGGCTCCTGAGATAAATGTAGCTGTGAATTTACAGAAGGCCCTTCTTGCTACCACTTACGACCTCACAAATATCTTTTTTTTCTAATGAATGTGGCTACGTTAAAAATCTAGGGTACTGAATGTAAGGTGTTGTATTAGTATATACAAACACACACACAGATATTTAATAAGTCTAATAATATTAATAAAATTTATAACACACTGAACTAACTCAAGCTGTTTAAAATTTTGATATTAAATTTTCTTTAAGTTTATTTGTTCTGAACCAAGGTTTTATTTTGGTCAGAACATATGAAAGATTTTGAAATTATGAATAAAATGCATGAATATATGGCATAATAAATGAAAGGTGTGTTCATATGAATTTTACAAGACTAGTTGATATTACTACTGTTTATATTTGTAATTTATCTGGGAGAATGATTAATGGATGTGCTGTTGGGGTGGCTTCATCACTCCCAGTCTATGCCTACCAAACGTTGTCCATTTACTGATGGGAGGAATACAAGTTTATTTCCCAACATGGTATGTTCTAGTTGATGGGAATATAGTTGGTGTGTAGTTAGAAACTAAGTTGGTGAACGTTCAGCAGGCCAGACGCTCACGTATCTTGACTGAGTAGTTCTGGTGCTGGAATCTGGTGGCCCCACCTCTCCGTGCTTGGGGGCAATATAAGGCTGCTCTGCCAAAATACTATACTGCACGGGTCCACACTTGTATTTTACCACACAGCATTTGACACCACTTTTGTGCCAAATAAAAAAACTCACAGTTCTGAAATAAAAGTATTGGGTCATGTGTCAGAACTCTACCTCCTGAGCCACTTCTACAATCAACACTACACAACAACACCACATAGACGGGGTCAGATCTCTCTGACCATACAGCACATCTTACCAAGTTGGTTTCACATAGTATAAGTTCCCCAAGACTACATATTCTGAAATATGTTCATTAGCTTCCTGCCATTGAATAGGATAGGTGATATGTTCCACTGATCTCAACACTTGATCCGCCCTTCATAATCCTTGCTGGCGTTTATGTATTTTATTTGTCTCTAGACCCTGAACTGGGGCTGGGGATCTAGAGCGAATCCTTACTTGTTGTAAGGGATAGATTTTGATATGGCAGTATCAAATCACTCGAAACATTAAACAATATTAAAATATACAAAGAAATACTTTCAGTCTTACCAGAATTATGAATAGAGAACACAGTTATATGCTAGCAAAACTCAGCTGAGCTGCTGGCTCTAGTATGGCGTCCCTCTAAATATTGCAATTAGCTTCTGGGAATTACACCACTGAATTATTTACTGTGTCTCCTACTGGACAATTTATGATGAATGGCAAAAATGCGCGTCTGAGCGCCGATAATATGTTTATCTGTGGCCAATCACCGCCTTTCCCCCTTTTCAAATTCAAACCTCCTACCAAAAGTCAATTCAGTCATACCTCAGTCAAGTATGTATTATTGTCTGTTGGTCCGTCTGTCTCTACTTGCGTTTTTTTACAAAAACACCCTTGTTTATACATGCATTTCCTACACGAATTCTGCCTCTAGAGTTATTTTTAGCCACAACTTTCCACTAATGCCCCTTCTCTTTCATTCTAACTAGATTTTAGCACTTGAGTCTCAAGGCCGCAATTTTTTGAAAATTAGTGACATGTTTTTGTTTCAATGCAGTCGTTCGCTGATATGAACAACACAGTCTTTTGTCAATATCTTCATTATTATCTATCCGTCTGTATAAATGAAAGCATATTATTTCTCTGCTCAAGATGGGCCATCAGGCCAGCTAGGTTTTATATTCCTAACATTATTATTAAGAAAAAGTTACTTTTCAAGGTTAGTTGTTTTTTGTTTTTTTTTTTTTGAAATATGTTCGAGCATCTTCTGTAATGCGTTTGCCGCTGAATTCAAATAAAAGGACTAAGTATCGCAAAAGCGTCCAAGAAATGACTGTTGCGTATAATAGCTAAGGTCCCTTTTGTCGATTTCTTTACCTTGTGTCAACTTGGGGACGTGAATTTTTTTCCTTTCCCCACCAATTGCGTCTTTTTAGCCTTGCTAGTTTCAAGCACGTGTTCAGTCATATTTTTCTTTTTGATCTTCGTTCTCATCCCGTCTACAAGGGTAAACGTTTTGCCTTCACGTCTAACAAGTTAATTTCATGGCGGGTAGTGACCCGCGGCATGGGCGATCATGTCTTCTAGTAGCTTACGCATTATTTTTTATCCCTACATTTTATCTTTGGAGATATTTTAACGTTGTATCACGGTTAATTTTATCACACATCTCCCCACTTGAAAACATGCCTACGGCAAGTTCCAAAACCAGTGATACACATAGATAAAATTACTCCTCACGCCTGCCACTACTCTAATTTTGATCACAGGGGTGCCGTGCCGACTGAGGAAATCTGCACCGACATTCAATTTTCCTGGGATATATTGGATACTAAACTGATAAGGTTGAAGCAATAAAGACCACCTCAGCAATCTTGCGTTTTCATGCTTAGCCTGAGATAAGAATACGAGGGGCTGATGATCCGTCTGGACCACAAAAGTCCTACCATACAGATAGATTTGAAACTTCTTTATTGCCCAGATTAACGCTAAACATTCTTTTTCGCTTGTGGAATATCCTTGTTCCGCCTTATTCAATTTGCGGCTTGCATAAGCGACTGGGTTCAGTTCCCCATCAGGTGAAGATGATCTTTGCAACAAAGCCGCCCCGAGTCCTACATTACTTGCATCTGTTCTTACGACAAAGTCCTGTGTCAAATCAGGCAGTTTGAGAATAGGCTTGCTAGTGAGTTTTTCCTTTAACTCTTGGAACGCTAATTCACTTTGCGCAGTCCAAATAATTTTATCTGGAAGTCCCTTGCGAGTCAGATCAGTCAGAGGAGCACAAATAGAGTTAAAATCTTTGATGTATTTTTTGATAAAATCCGCATAACGACACGAATGATCGCACGTCCTTTTTTGTTTGTGGTCTAGGTGCTCTCTGCAGTTTTTCCAAGTTCTTGGGATCAGGGGTCATGTTACCCTGATATACAGTGTGTCCCAAGAATTCCAACTCTTTGCATCCAATACAACATTTTGTTGGCCTAGCAGTTAAGTTCGCCTCCCTAAGCCTATTAAATAACATTTTTAGAGCGTCAATGTGTTCTTCAAATGTCTCTGTGGCGACGAGAATATCATCCATGAAATTCGTGATACATGGGTTATTCAGGGGATCCAACAATTTACGCATCATCCTTGAAAATACACTCGGAGCATTTTTCAGTCCGAATGGTAGCATGTTGAATTCATAATGTCCTTCTGATGTGCTAAATGCTAAATAAGGTCTCACTTCAGGCTTCACTGGAATCTGGTAATAGCCTTTACTAAGATCCACCTTTGAAAAGTATTTTGCCTTGTTTAATCTGGCAAATAACTGTTTTGTGTCTGGTAATGGATCCACTTGTCCTTCTGTGACAGCATTCAGTTTCCTGTAATCTATGCACAGTCGGTGTTCCCCAGACGGTTTCCTCAACAAGACGACACTGGAGCTAAAAGATGATTCACTGTGTGAAATAATCCCCTCCTTCAACAAATAATCTATTTCTTCCTTCAATGCCTTCTCCTTCGCGAACGGAATAGAATAGGCTCTCATACAGATTGGGTTTGAGTCTACCAGTTTCATGTCATACTGTAGCAAATTTGTATGGCCTGGTTTATCTGTTAATACATCTGTATGTTCCTCCAGAACCTGTTGAACTCTCTCCCTCTGGTTTTTAGTCAGGTGCTTACTGACTTTTACCTGTGCTGCTGTTTCACAAGGATGTAATGGGTATTCATGTGAGGTGAGTGGTTCCTTTTGCATTTGAGTTGCGATAGCCAAGGTCAGTAAGGGGGTGCTTTCCTGGAGTGGTCTGTCCAGATACTTCTTTAACAGGTTTACATGATAAACTTTCTCCTTCCCCTTTTTGTCAATTTTATAGTTTGTTCTAGACACCTTCTCTAGAACCGTATATGGACCTTGCCATCCAATTTGTAATTTATTCTGGCTGCCGGGTAGTAGAAGCAGCACCTTCTCTCCCACAGCTAGTTCTCTGTCCTTTGCCTTCCTATTAAAATATGCTGCATGTTTCTTCCTGGCTTGTTTCAAATTATCATTTGCCAGTTTCCATCCAGCTTTCAGACGAGTGGTCAGTTCGTTCACGTATTGATAAGATGAGGTAACAGTCTCTTCCGCCTTCTCATCTGTCCAGGTCCTTAATAGCGCTTCTAATGGACCTTTTATTGGCCTCCCAAATAGCAGAGTTGCGGGAGCCATCCCGGTTGAACTATGTGGTACCTCCCGATACGCAAACAATGCGGCGGGCAGGAATTGATCCCACAGATCCGGTTTTTCGTGTGCCAGCTTTCTCAGGATAGAAATGAGAGTCCCATTGAACCTCTCTACCTGGCCGTTCCCTTGCGGATGGTACGGACTACAATGAAAGTGTCTGGCTTGAAATAGCTTAAAAACTTCTTCCGTTAGTTTCCCCTTGAACTGAGAGCCATTATCAGTCAAGATTTGATGCGGGAATCCTAATCGGGTGAATATTGTAAGTAGTGCCTCTGCTACATGTTTTGAATCAATTGATGGCAGGGCTACCGCCTCTCCCCACATAGAACAAGTGTCCACCAGAGTAAGGATGTAACTGTTCCTCCTCTTGGTCCGAGTGAGAGGTCCCACAATATCCACTGCAACCCTCTCAAAAGGTGTTCCCACTATGGGCATTTCCCCTAGAGTTGCAGGAGCAGTCCAATGCTTTGGAGCTACCCTTTGACATTCTGGACAGGATTTGACATATCTTTTTATATCCTCCGTTATCCCTGGCCAGAAGTAATGACAAGCTATACGCTGTCCTGTGGCGCTGATCCCCATGTGACCACTGAAGGGAATCGCATGCCCGAGTTCCATCACTTTATCCCTATATGAAGTGGGAAGAACCAGCTGGTTGTGACCATTTGTTCCAGTTCCGGCCTTCCTGTATAATAGTTTGTTCTTCATAAAATATTCCCCCTTGCTCGGAGGTGTGTGGCATTTGGGCAATTTTTTAAAACATGGCTTGAGTGTCCTATCCTCAGCCTGCGCCTTCCTCATCTCCTCTGGATGAGCATTTATAGGTTCACCTTCTTCCTCCTTCTTCTGTGACCTGGTCTGCACTGTCGCCATGATCACAGGTCTCTCGGGATTCCCCAAGAAGACGTATCTACACCCCAATATCAGAGGGTAGATTGGTTCATCTATCACTGCTGCTCTGATTTCTCCTTCCACATAGCGAGTTTTCACCGTTATCCTTGCGATGGGAAGTGTCATGAGTGGTATGTCCTTAGTTGCCCCTTGTATTTCCACTGTTTCTGTGGTATACTGACTTGGGTCCACTAGGCTAGACTTCACAACTGAATCATAATCCAAACCTGTATCATAAAGGCACCTTATGGTGACCCCATTACAAATAACATCCTCACAAACTGGGGGGTGATAAGGTTCCTGCTGTCCATTAGGATTAACCTTTAATCTTTGAGTCCCCGACTTCATTGCAGCAATGTTTGAAGGTTTCCTTCTACAAAATTCGGTGTTATGGTTATCTTTCTTGCACCATTTACACCATCTTTTTCCTTGGTTAAACGGTTTTCTTTCATTGGATTTTTGGTCATTGAACTGTGAGTTTCTGTCTCGATAGTCATTTCTTGGCCGTTCAAAGTTTGTCCTGCCCTTATTACCCTGTTCTCTATTTTCAAATTTATTAAATGGCTGTGGAGCTTTAAAAGTTTCTATGTGCTTCTTTTTAGAGCCACTTACCTCTGCCTGGGCTGCCTGATACCTCTCAGCGACATTTAAAACCTCCCCCCAACTTCTCTGCACCTTGTTCCATGAGAAATTTTCTCATGTCTGGAGCCATGGACTCTCTCAATTGCTCAATCATGATCATCTCTTTAAGATCTTGGGTCTTCCCCAGAGCAGTCCATTTCTCCAAATAGGTTTCCAGTCTGGCAGAGAATTGGTGGTATGTCTCCCCAGACAACAGTTTGGCATTTCTAAATTTCTTACGATAAAATTCACCATTTTTTTCGTACCTCAATAACAAAGCCTGCTTTAACATGTCATAATTGTCTTGGTCTTCTCTGTTCATTTTTGCGAAGACTTCATAATAAGTACCTCTCAGTCCCTGTGATAACTTTAAACTCCACCTCTCTCTCTCTAACCCATATGTAGTAGCTAATAACTCAAAACGTCCGAGGTACCCCTCTATGTCATCGTCTTTTTCAACAAAATGGTCTAAATGAAACCCCATAGCTGATGTTGAGGCTCCCAGACTGGGCGTAGCATCTGAGGCAAAAGGGCTGGCACCATTTTCAGGAGCCTGGCCTTGTAGCTCCAGCTCCCTTAGTCGTAATTCGTGCTCCCTTTGCAACCTTCTATCTTCTGCCTCCCTTTCGGCAGTCAATCTTTTATCTTCTGCCTCCCTTTCGGCCTTTTTATCTTCTGCCTCCCTTTCGGCAGTCAATCTTTTATCTTCTGCCTCCCTTTCGGCCTTTTTATCTTCTGCCTCCCTTTGCTGTCGTTTTTCTTCTGCCTCTAATGCTTTAGCCTCTTTGTCAGCCTCAATCTGCAGCTCTTAGTCTCAGCCTCAATGTGTAGCCTCTTCTCTTCAGCTAATCTTTCAGACTCTAATTTTCTTTCAGCCTCTTTTTCTAATCTTCTTTCTTCCCGTTCAATATACTTATCACATTCAGCCGTTACATATTGAATTAAAACCTGCCCATCCATTCCCATATCCTTTGCCGTTAGCACAGCAGCTGATCTGAACTTAGCTAGCTCCGCCATACTTTTTAGACAATTTAGCAATGAGCAAGATAAAATTTCCAACCACTAAAGTAATTCTAATTACTATAATCTAAAGTAATTCTAATTAGCCAGTTAACTAATTAATTACCACTGGCTGTGAAGATTCACCAACTTTTAATTTCACTTTTAATTTTAAGGGACACTTTTAATTTATACAATGTGTTCCCCTAATTTTATTCTCCCACCAGGAAATCCTAATATTACAAGTTTAGCTAATTATCCCGGACGAGCCCCCAATATATGTAGTGGTTTTGATGGTACTGTATGGTTGGGATATTACCTAGTGTGATGCATGAGGTCAGCTGTGAAGGCTCCTGAGATAAATGTAGCTGTGAATTTACAGAAGGCCCTTCTTGCTACCACTTACGACCTCACACATATCTTTTTTTTCTAATGAATGTGGCTACGTTAAAAATCTAGGGTACTGAATGTAAGGTGTTGTATTAGTATATACAAACACACACACAGATATTTAATAAGTCTAATAATATTAATAAAATTTATAACACACTGAACTAACTCAAGCTGTTTAAAATTTTGATATTAAATTTTCTTTAAGTTTATTTGTTCTGAACCAAGGTTTTATTTTGGTCAGAACATATGAAAGGTTTTGAAATTATGAATAAAATGCATGAATATATGGCATAATAAATGAAAGGTGTGTACATATGAATTTTACAAGACTAGTTGATATTACTACTGTTTATATTTGTAATTTATCTGGGAGAACGATTAATGGATGTGCTGTTGGGGTGGCTTCATCACTCCCAGTCTATGCCTACCAAACGTTGTCCATTTACTGATGGGAGGAATACAAGTTTATTTCCCAACATGGTATGTTCTAGTTGATGGGAATATAGTTGGTGTGTAGTTAGAAACTAAGTTGGTGAACGTTCAGCAGGCCAGACGCTCACGTATCTTGACTGAGTAGTTCTGGTGCTGGAATCTGGTGGCCCCCACCTCTCCGTGCTTGGGGGCAATATAAGGCTGCTCTGCCAAAATACTATACTGCACGGGTCCACACTTGTATTTTACCACACAGCATTTGACACCACTTTGGTGCCAAATAAAAAAAACTCACAGTTCTGAAATAAAAGTATTGGGTCATGTGTCAGAACTCTACCCCCTGAGCCACTTCTACAATCAACACTACACAACAACACCACATAGACGGGGTCAGATCTCTCTGACCATACAGCACATCTTACCAAGTTGGTTTCACATAGTATAAGTTCCCCAAGACTACATATTCTGAAATATGTTCATTAGCTTCCTGCCATTGAATAGGATAGGTGATATGTTCCACTGATCTCAACACTTGATCCGCCCTTCATAATCCTTGCTGACGTTTATGTATTTTATTTGTCTCTAGACCCTGAACTGGGGCTGGGGATCTAGAGCGAATCCTTACTTGTTGTAAGGGATAGATTTTGATATGGCAGTATCAAATCACTCGAAACATTAAACAATATTAAAATATACAAAGAAATACTTTCAGTCTTACCAGAATTATGAATAGAGAACACAGTTATATGCTAGCAAAACTCAGCTGAGCTGCTGGCTCTAGTATGGCGTCCCTCTAAATATTGCAATTAGCTTCTGGGAATTACACCACTGAATTATTTACTGTGTCTACTACTGGACAATTTATGATGAATGGCAAAAATGCGCGTCTGAGCGCCGATAATATGTTTATCTGTGGCCAATTACCGCCTTTCCCCCTTTTCAAATTCAAACCTCCTACCACAAGTCAATTCAGTCATACCTCAGTCAAGTATGTATTATTGTCTGTTGGTCCGTCTGTCTCTACTTGCGTTTTTTTACAAAAAACCCTTGTTTATACATGCATTTCCTACACTACGAATTCTGCCTCTAGAGAACAATATGGAGAGTGAAGAGACGTTCTTTACCTCTGTCATGTTAGACTCCCCCGAATCAACAGTATCCAATGTATCGCACCCGATATCCATAGTTATACCTCCTAAGTATCGCATTCTCGCGCGTGTCTCTCCATCCGACTCAGTCTCGTGATTCCGCCCGCTCTCGATACATTTCTCCCGCGTGACGCTTAATCATTGTGTCTGTCTCGCGCCTGTCTACCCGTTCATCAGTCGTCGTCTTACACAGGGTGACTCGCGTGTATAGCTCCCCTGTTTGCTAGTCTGCATCTGAGCTCTAGTGCTACTCTCATGCGCGCCGTGATCAAACCGCCTCGACTCTCCCGCGGCCACTGCACGCCGATAGCAGTCCCGCCCAGTGGTGTGTTTCTAGTAAGTCTGTTAAGCAGCTAATGTAATCTTTCCGCATAGCATCTCACTCTACCTACCTATGTTGTATGCCTTGTGGTTCACGCTCCGAATCTTGTGAACGGTTAGCAGATGTATCTACGTGACTCTGATAATAAGAGTAGAGATAACTCAATGCTGACTGACCGCTAGATAACACGAGGACGCTCAGTGTAGCTATAGGCCTTACAGCACACAGGCCATGGCTTACTTCATAGTACTATGTCTAAGTGTCTGTAGAGGACTCCTAGGCGCACTTCTAATACAGAGCTGACTAGTAAGCACGTGCATCGACTGAATAGGTCGAGTAAGCGGTGGCGATAGATCGCTAGGCAGATCACCATAGTTATAACTAATGTTCGATACTGCTATGTCTCAGCCGACAGCGATCGCCTCGCGCTCATCGGCCATTGCATGTCTGAGGAGACGCTGAGGGAACTCATGTGTTGTTGCCAGGGAGAGGGGGTGAGAAAGATTGTGATGTGCTCGTTCAGCCAGAATCTCGAAATGTGAGTTCCATCTCAGAACTCCAGCTGGCTCAGAGCGGCGCATAGACGCGCGTGTCTTCTGAGCTCGCTCAGTTCCGCGCTCTCATATACGCAGCTATGTGATTGTGAACACCTGGTCTCAGTAGTTGCCGATATGCAGCCGTCTCACTCAAGCATAGTGCATAATGAGTGATATAGTGATTAAATGGAGACCCTTGCGATCTGAGTTATCATAGTTTCACTTCGAGGCGTGATTCGCATGTCGCGCTCATGTCTCAAGCCTCCTTCAAATTGTGATCGAGTCACACGACAGATGTGTGAGTACACTATCATCGTCCCCATGTAGTCAACCGGCCATGTCTACCTGTTGCCCCATACACCATTCGCAATCCTCACATCCGCTGTCGACGGCGGAGCTTCATCAACGCAATTTTGGGCAAAACGTTAATTTCGCCTAACGAGCGAGTTCCTACGCCGTCGTTACTATGGGCTAGCCTCCTCATGCAAGAGACTCATAGAATGAAGTGAGAAGCGAGCGACTGTCTTAAACGCAGATTCACGTGTGTGTCCATACACATTGCCCGCTCGTCATACAATCCTGTTACTCCCTAAAGAAAGTGTATCGCGATGCATATGGTTATTCCGACGCCGCGTCATCAAGAACAATCAGCCGCTGAAATCCTACGAGGTCAAATGCAGCAGGCCGCACAGTACTAGGCACTCGCGCGCTATCTCGCCCTGTGCTCGGCGCACGCTCGCGCTCGCAAAGCCTCCCCCACCTCGCACCGCGCCTCTCGCGACTGCTCTACTTCCGGAACGTTCGCGCTCGCTCGCGCACACCATCGGACGGCACTCGCGCAGGCAGCGCTCTCGCATATTCGGGCTGTGGAAGCGACAGCAATAGCGCACTACTAAGTCGTTACACTCGTGTAGATATCATCTAGAGTTTGTGGACTCTGAGGCCGATCAATTGTAGAAGCGACTTCCTCCCTGCAGCATGCATGTTATGAACTATACTGCAGGCTGTGTGTCCAATCATGTTGTCGATATTTCTAGTATCTCTCAGAGTTCACCTTTTCTCAATAGATCTGCTAGCGTCCTACCCGATATTTGGGTCAGATACGCCATCCATACGTTGAGTTCGCAAGCAGTCGACTGGTGCTGTATCGCATGTTGCTTATATCCATACTTATGTGTATTACGACATTTTTGTGTTCAACAACATTTCTGTCCCTCAAATCCTCGGAGACCCCCTCTAGTAGACTAATACTTCAATTGTCGTTATGCATATCATCCCTGCCCCAGTCATTTCAATGTTTCTTAACACCCCTAAAATGCTCGTGCTGAATCGCACTCTCCATGCCCTAGATTCGATCACCTCAGCTTCGCCAAACCAGACTCAACTTACACTCTTTACATAGCGTGACTGTCTGTTGTCACTCCCGTGAAACTTGTACTTCGCCACCGAAGCTATATGAAGAATACAGCAAACTCACCCACCAACACTACCTATCCTGTCCACTACCAAGTTGAGCGAGAGACTCCTCAACTAAGTCTATCATAAATGCCGAACAAGCTTACTAACTGTCACTCTAAGTCTCCTTCCTCGGTGCACCTATATGCTAATCTCTGAACCCTTGATGATTCTTCTTCGCACTACATAACTGTTTCTATATGTATTGATAGTTTGCTCATGTGTCTCAGAGCACCCCACCAATTATCTTACTCTATCTCCTAGTCTATGAACATTCATAAGTTCAATATTCTTAAATGTTCGCTCATCCATATATACCTATTTGACGACTACTCGATACCTTACCCCTACCCTATCTCAATCCTACCTATTTGCGGCGATAATCCGACGCTTGCTCCAGGCAATCACTCGTTATCATATAGCGCAAGATCTTCCGCTCACCCGTTCAATGATACTTCGGCGCCAGTGTTGTGCACGTCATATTTTGTCACACCGCTCTGCCCTGTCTACACAGTCCTTCGTAGTACCTACATCCTCCGAGAATCTCGCACACAGTATAGTGTCCCGATCTCAGATCCGGATTGTACCGTTGAGCTACTGTGACATACCATCACACTACTCATCGCACTAAGAGCCGCTCGGTGATCCCGTAAGGACAAACAATCCGTCAACTCGCCAGATTACATGTCATTTCATCACACGTCTATTGTCCTCTTATCGCAAAATGTACATCTCTTGATGTCATTCAGCACACGTTAAAAGAGGCGTCCGTTCGACTGCTTAATGACATAAAGTCTTTTACACGCCCGCTGTCTTTGTTGTGTTCCCACGGTTTGAATCAATGCAACGGCGTGTCCTGCTCGACATTCGACCATCAGTGTTACGCTCACTCCTATCTATGTTCTTACAGACAGATTCTCACAATACTTCGTTGTGCTACGATTATGATCATCAGTGCTCCTTGCACGATAGCTCTATGTAGCGCTACCGATAGATAGATGTGTACACAACCATGCATACAGCGTCTCATGGCCGTACTATTAGGGAAAGAAGCCCTCTCAGGTACTACTCTGCTCGACACATCCCTACAATTGCTCCTTAAACATATATGTCAGACGCTCATATAGCACCGTGTCACACCTTGATGTAGTGTCATCGCTCCTCTGCTCGGACAACGCAATTATAATGTTTTTACGTGGCCCACCCTCCTGTCCCAACCTCCCCCTCCAATTGTCTCTGTGACGTATTCTCTGCTAGAAAGAGTACTCGTTGTCTATACTTCGACTGAGTGCTGTTGTTGTATTATGAATATAGTTCTCCTGTCGAAGGCTTCCAGTCTGCTAGTGACGACCTCCGCATCTCGATCGTACCGTAAAAATTGGCGAATCCTAGGTGCTTACAACGGTGTTCTTCTGTTTATCGAGAGAATTGCATATCGCTGCTCCACCACGTGCAGCTATGTCATAGTGACCATCTGACATGACCAGAAAGTATAAAAAACAGTAGGCTCAGCTACTTGCATCGGTAGGACATATGTAGCGAGTCCAGACATGCTTGGTAAGATATGCTGCTAGTATTGTGACGCAGTCCTCTAAGAGACATAGAGTCATATACATCTCCTTTATGTGGCTGTGTCTGTTGACGCTGACGGGTATCTTCTAAGGTATGGCGGATCAGATCGCAATAGTCCTTATCATAGGACAGTTGCTCCTGAAGCCCTATATTATACGTGGTGTTCACAACCAAGATACTTCCCGCTCCTCTCCCATATGGACTGACTGACCATGCTGAGAGTCGGAGTTGTTTGTATATGCCTATCATCGTGTCCTCCCTGTAACGTTTTCACAAAATCTGTACACAATCTATATCCAGCTCTCATCCTGTGTGCATGTTCCCTCACAATCCCTGTGTTGTGTGAGGAGACTTCCAGCCCTGATGTTCAATCCATCCTGCTGCCATGTCATGTGGTTGGAGATAGCGTAGCGCTGAGACATATCAGTGATAATATTGTTGTACACATGAGTGCAGCATTTCTCGCTGCGATCATTGCACGGAGACTATCTAGATCTTGCCTGGAGAGTGTGAAGAGGAGTGCGCGAGCGAAGACTCGGTCTGGAAGAGCTAATACGGCCTTCGTGTTATCAGCACTATTATCACTTTCACCGTACACGAGTCGGTAACTCGCACTCTCTGAGAGTATACTATTAGCTAGACTTATGTACATCGATCGGCGAGATCTCTCGACGTTAGCGAACTTATGGGCAATGTTACAGCACTGAGACTGCCTATTACCTATCATGATGCATGGCCAATGCCAGAGTATACAGCGGCAGGATCTCTATTATATAATATTGCTTGCTGGCACGCTTAGTGTAATCAGCGCTCTAGGATATACCCCACCCACTGCGATGTGTAATAAATCAACCACACATATAATATCTACACCCCCTGACCCTATCTACGCCCCCTCCTCCACATATGTGAGCAGGCGCCGCGCGCCACTGGCTTGTCTAGTGTGTGTCTTGTATAACTCCTACCTCGCAGTACGTACACTCGTTGCAAAGCTAAGCGCTCGTCTTTCACAATTATGCTTCTATGAATGTACTAGTGTATGCGCAGTGATCGATCAACTCGCTTGGTACATATCCGTACTTCCTCTATCTGCTCATAGCCTCTCAAATCAACGCCTGCATGTTAGACCGACATCTCAAGGTCTATATCCAGCTGCGACCTAATAAGTTGATCGATTGCAGCCTCATACCTCGATGGTTGATGTAGTAGTGTGTGTGAGCATAGCACTGCCCGATCTCCCATCTGATGTCAGTGTGCTCTAGATAAGTGTTAGGATTGTATGAATTGATGTGTTCAGCTCTCCACAATAGTACAATTGAGTGCGGAGCACCTTGTCACGTCGCTGCGTGGAGAAGCTCGGACAGATGCGCTCCTCGTATCAAGAGTGATGAGAGTATAATTCGCGTCGATGAAGATCATCGTGTAGTTATCCGAAGATTTCGCTGCGTTGTAGTCAGATCTCTAGGATGAAAACTATAGAAAACCAGCACCGCACCTCATATAATCTGAGCTGTGCGAGAAGACACTCTACCGCTCAAGCCATGCTTGCCACTCTAGGCGCTCTATAGCGCCTATATCTGATGCTAGGCTGCTGTGTTGTGTTTGTTGATTTATTGACCCATGCCAATGTCTGGATAGCTCTCTCACATCAGATCTGTTCAATGATATCTAAATGACGCTCAAATTATGTGACATGCATAGAGACGATATGTATACTGTAATAGGCGACACAGTCATTCCTGCCACCTTATACCCACTACCACATATCGCGCTAGCGCAGAATGACCCCACTTAGCTATTTATTTTTGTGAGAACTAAACAGTATAGAACATGTTCTTTGAAGCTAAAGTAGTACTAGTGTCATCTAGGTATCTGCTATGAGTTATATCCCTATAAGCATGCTACTCCGTAGTTCATTGCCTATAGGGTAGGTCTCATAGTTGATAGCACTCGGTGAGCTGAAATATAAGATCTAGATGAGAGTGATAAATGAGTGAATAGGATAATCTACAAACCAGGAGCTAATTAGACGCCGCATATCCTACGCCCGTTCGTAGTACATATGTCTCTATCACGCCTCTCCCTCTCCTACGCTTTTCTATCTCCCCTCTCGAACCACCCTCACAATCCGCGCTAACCCTATGTCCCCTCGCTGACCTTTCCGGGGCCCGAAGGCTGAAGGCCCCTGAACGCTCTGAAGACCTCTGAAGTTTCTGGAAGATTCCTAGAAGATGTTCTTACAGTTCATTATGACTTATGGCCTTGTGAAAGTGTAAGTCATTTAATTATCTAACTGGTATCACCAGACCTTTAACACCCCACTCCTGACTATTATTTTTGTGTTGTTGTGGTATGTTCTCGGTTTATCTCGTGTTTTTTTTTTTGTTGCGTCTTATTTTACGTACGTACACGCAAAATTGTGTAATTTTAATTTGCCCGATTTACAATGATTTGTGATAGGGGTGTTGAATTAACACTTTCCCTTTTCGGCAGGTTTTTTTCATATTATTTGGAACTGAAAACAAATATATATCCTAAATTATAACCACATCAGTCTGAACTGAAACGGGATATTTCTCATCATCAAATTATTTTTAAAAAAAATTGTCTGAAAGGTAAATTATTGAAAAGTGAAAATTTGTTCAGACAATTATTTAAACCCGGCAAGGCGTTCGTTTCTGGGTAATATTCCTCTGAGCCATAATTGTGAACGTGGGAAATTCCTTGCGCTGGTATTTTCAGTGGCAATGGGAAATGGGATTGTATTGTTGATACTAAGGGGGGGGGGAGTATTTTCAAAAAAAATTTGTGGGTGTATTAGTTTGGAGGGGTGGGGGTGGGTGGGGGGTGGGGGGGGGGGGGGGGGGGGGGTGTGGTGGGGGTGGAGAGGTGGGGGGTACAAATGGGATTTTTTGTGGGGGGGATTGGGGGTGGGGGTGGGGAGTGGTTTACAGGATGGCCTCCTAAAGGGGGGGGGGAAGGGGGGGGGAGGAGTCTGGGGGGGGAGGTGGGCATGAAGACTTTGGGGGGTGGGGACGTAGTACCCGGGCGGGTTGTCTAGAGTCAAAGAAAAGAGGGTGGTCAAAAGCTCGTGATTTGGATTGTCAGGCAATGATCGATTATTTAGGCAAACTAATATACGTATGGCAACTGGGGGGGGATGGGGTGAGGTAGATTGGGTGGTAGGATTAGGATGTCGCTGCTGAGTTATGTTTGAGCATGGTGATTAGATGGATTGGTGCAATGACTTCCTGCAAGTGGTGCTTCATGCTAAATCATTGTGGGGATTAATTGCAGTACAAGAAACATGGGTTATGATAATGAACTTGATGAATGATGATAGGAGAAACCTCCTTAGAGGAGTGATGTGTTAGAGAGTTCACCTTACTAGGTTCAAAGGGCCGTCTTTAACAGCAATTGTTAGGCCTCCCTACCTGCCCTACCCACCCATGGGAATATTAAAATGTTGTCTTGATGGAACAATAATGGCAGCATCCCAGGCATCGGGGCCCCTAGAAATCGTGAGTGGTTCAGTATTTTTTTATAATTTTAGAGGACCAGCTTCACATCATCGATGCCCTTTGCCTTTCCTATCTCAGAGCAGCATCAGGTACCCATTTGCTGTTTTAGGTAGTCTGGACAGTGGACGCTTGCCAGGATTTTAATCCCAGAACCCGGTGCCATGCAAGGAAAAGGCTCTAAACGCGTAGCCAGTTGGACGTTCTGTAGGGTAGCCTACACAAGTATTGTCCAAGCCTTCATGTCCTGTACCATCCACTCGAAGTCTTTCCATGTCTTCATTATTCCTTCTATGTCTTCATTATTCCTTCTATGTCTTCATTATTCCTTTTATGTCTTCATTATTCCTTCTATGTCTGTCGCCAGTTCCTTTCTCCGTGTGTATTTAGTTTCCCTCTGTTGACTTTAATGACATTTGTTATTGATAACTTTTCATCCACTCAGAAAACACTTCAAGCTTAGTCCTAAAGTGTGATTGAAAAAGTTTGTTTTCAGTTCTCGTCATTGTTATGGAGTAGATTAACCCTCCATATTTTTCAAACTATGTCCCTTGTTATACACTGGGTCATCTCTCGTATTTTTCATTTATGTCCTTGTGTTATTACTGTAGTCCAACTCACGTATTTTTACATTATTGTCCCTTGTTATTCAGTAGTCAACTCACGTATTTTACCATTATGGTCCTTGTTATACAGTAGTCAACTCACGTATTTTACATGTATGTTCCTTGTTTATACAGTAGGTCCAACTCACGTATTTTACAGTTATGTCCATGTTAAATTTTTTGTTATACTGTAGTCAACTCACGTATTTTTTTACATTATGTGCTTGTTATACAGTAGTCAAAACTCCACGTATTTTACATTTTATGTCCATGTTTATAAGAGTAGTTTAATCTCGATCGTAATTTTACAATTATGTCACATGTTTTTGAGTGAGCCTAAACTTCAAGTATTTTCATTTATGTCCGTGTTAATTGGGAGGATAAGACTTAATAAGTTAATAGCCAGATCAGGGGTCGGGCTTGGAACATCAACCTAATAAGGGAAAAAACCCCCCCCCCCAGAGAGTCCATGACGCCTCAATGTGTGCAACCCCTGAGCCTAATTCAGTAAGGAATCATCAACTGGAACAGGACAGATGCCCTTCACATACCCTAGGGATGCATAGCAACACCAGGACGGCGGAGCCAAGCAAAGGACATCATCATCAGAAGGAACAAAGCAAGAAAAAGCCTTCTTTTTAGTCTAAACAACATCTGGAAGTCCTCCAGTACAGCACAAGCACAAAATTAGGATTATATCAGAGCTGTGTGCTTTCTGTGCTTCTCTATGGCGCGGAGAGCTGGAGAGTTACAGAGAAGGAAATGTCGAAATTGTCCTCTTTTCACACAACATGCCTAAGAAAAATTCTCCGAATCTTTTGGCCGAATATCATCACCAACCAAGATCTGCTTACTCCGGAGCAAGCAAGAGGACATGCACACCATCATAGCGGGCAGACGCTGGAGCTGGGTTGACCATGTCCTCAGAAGAGACCCCGATGCCATCACAAGAACAGCTATGCTATGGACCCCTGAAGGAAAACGAAAGAGAGGCCGACCAAAAACAACTTGGCGGAGGACTGTGGAGGCTGAGATGCAAAGAATGAACAGAGTTGGGGCACTGTACGAAGGATGGCCGCCGACCGAGCAAAGTGGAATCAATTTGTTGTTGCCCTACAAGACGCCACCAGGCGTAATGGCCACTGACTGCTTTGACGGTCGGCGGCTAAGGATCAAAGAAGAAGAAGAATAGGAATTGTCCTAACCCGACAAGTCTTCTTCAATATGTCCGATGCCTATGTCCATATTTTGTTTAGTAGGAGTTTTAAGTGTTAGGGATTTGTATTATGTTTACTTCTGGCAGTTTTTTGCTAGTATTAGGCACGTTTAAAGTATCCGTAGATTTTTTATTTTGGGTAATGGCAACTTTGTGTACGATACGATTAGGAACATGCGATCAACTGAGTCTGTGTTAGTTTTTTTCTTTAATAACAGAAAGAACTTTGTCTGAATCTCTCAGGTCCTTTGCATTAGGTAGTTTACAAATGATAAGGTGTTAGCTGAGCTCAGATGATAAACACAGGGGTAGTTCTCGCCACTGAGCGACTTCACTGACCTACGGCCTGAGAGAACGTATAATCTCGGACTGAGTGGTGTACAAGTTCTGGCAGGGTCATCGAGACTGGTGTTTGGGATCTCGCTAGTTGTGCTGACCATAGAAGCATTTTATTGAAGAATAAAACGAACCAGATGAATTCGAATACGATTAACGGAACTTTATTTTCGAAGGGTAAAGAATTGGGGAACGCGCAGGCCCGTCTAAACATTCTGCCCTTTCCACTCTCATTAATCTTGCATTCGACTATAGGATTTTCCTTTCATTCCCACATGAACTTGGCTTTAAGCATTAATTTAAAAAGGCATGCAACATTAAAAAGTTAACTACATAAACAGCATTCATTGAGCTATGACAGTATGCAAGCAAACATAATAAAAAAATAATGAGTAGTTGGGTTTTTTTTTTTTGTTGGAAACAAACAAGCTAGTAAATGGGGGAAAATGAGTAATAATAAAATAAAATAAATAAAACAATAAATAAAAATAAATTAAATTCCGTATATACCGACACTCACTCAAGCGGTCAATCCTGGATTACAAGGGTTAATCTGTATTTTTGGTATGCGGGTACATTCTCACGACTCACATTTCTAAAGTACAGTATTATGTGGGTACATTCACACATACATTACATTATATAATAATATTTTAAAGTGAATATAATAATGATATTACATGGATATAAAACAAATAGATTATTGAAGGTGTGGTAAAGTGGGATGTTATAAATATTTATAGGGGACTTAGTGTACTGACTGAGATCAGCTGTGAAGGTATCTGTATCTAATAGGTGTAGTGTTTTGCAGATAACCTTACTTGCTACCACATTATACCTCAGTCAGAATTATTCTGGAATATTGTGATGACTACGTTAAATGTCTAGGGTATGTATATGATGAAGTGTAAGTCACAACAACAACAGACAGATAAACAATTTAATTTATTCCACCACACTTGACAACACTGTGACACTCACACACATTTAACACTCTATAAGACTATCTTAAATGAGTCACTGGTAAAGTTTCAAATATAAATATGTATTAATTACTTTCACTAATAACTATGTCCTGATTCAAATACAAAGTGAACCAGGAATCACAATCAATTGTAATTACAATTTATATGTACAGAATTTATCAATATGAACCTTGTAGTGACATATTTTATCAATATTATCCTATGTGTGTCAGTTGTGTAGTAGTAATATGAGGTAATACTGGTTTTGTTTTTTCAAGCTATGTTGTTATTAGTCATCATGACTTCAAGTGTTTGTTTATCTTGGAAATAGTATGGGGAAAAGTTCACAGTTCCTATCAATTTAAACACTGTATTTTCCCTCTGTTTTATTATAAAGTCAGATTTTGAGGGGGGGGCATAATGTTGAGCTCCTCTGGCCACAGACGCTTATCTTTCGTGATGGCGGCAGGAAAAGACTCCTCTGCTCGATAGCCTCCCTGTGTTCTGGAGACACCTCACTGGTCACTATCTGGACCCAGGAGTATGCTGTCAGCCTCTAGGTTCAGCAAAGCTCAGACCAGGTGCTGCTCAATAACTTTAGGACCACGGTCCCACAATTCATGGAATAATACACAGTTACGTTGACTGGCAATGAATATAGCACAATTTCGATCTGCCGATGTCCCAGGCTTTTATTTAGAAAAATATGCACTGGCGCTCAACGCACTGGTTCTTTAGTAAGTTTATTTGAAAATGTGGTGCTGACCTGACGCCTCTGATTGACTATATTGGCGGGTCTAACCAATCGTGCCATGTTTACACAAGCGTTTGAAAAAAAGTACACCTACTCACGTTTCCCTAACAACAAAGAATCAATATTTATAGTCCGACTAATCGTGTTTAGCCATACATTTACTTTCCGCCAATCAAATAGGAGGTAACATGTCAGCCTATTTCCCGTACAATGGTGGTGTGAAAATCTACCACTGAGCGATTCTGATTTTGGTGTTGTCTGACATCCCTCACTATTTCTTTTGGCTATAATTTGTTAATTCCTAGACTATTTGCGTAACGTTTAACATATTCTTTGTCAGCAAGTCCTAAGGAACCCAAATATATAAATTTAATGGGGCTAAGGGGCTGCGTTCAAAATATGCATTTTCTTCTACCTCCTGTTCACTTCGAATACGATGTGGTGTCTGGGTACTGTAATGTTTTCAAACGTAAACCAGTATAATGTCATGTTTCCTAATAAGCGTTTTTCAGGTTTTTAAAACCTAACTCGTATGGGTAGTGTTTTTTATCACTGTCGATTTGAAAAAAAAGCTAGTGCTTGTGGCCTTACACGCGTGATGGTAGTAATTGTGTATCGCGAGACTGTGGTAGTATTGCCTGCGTTCCGGCTTTCAGCCCCTCCCTTTCTTTCTATCCTTAGTCCATCTGTCTTTCGTTTATGGTAACTTAGTGTATAAAATGACATGAATGGAATATTAAATATAGGTCAGCTTGCGTATCTCAAGGTTTTTCTTAGAAAGGCAGTACACGTTTTATCGTAGAAAGCGGGTATTGAAGCAGTAGGCTTTTACTATCAACGTGAAACGTTACAATTTGCAGACGAAGGAGAAAACAAGGGGGATTTCGAGTACAGTCATTGTGACAGCACTGTTCTTTACCATTCTTCTTTCCTTTTATTAAATTTATTTGTTAGGCTTTACATTTACGTTTTAATTTATATATGTGGATTAGAATTTCTCACGACAGAAGGGAATGTTTTTTCCAGGAGATATGATTCAAATGCCATGGATTACGTTGGCTCATATTATATTATAAGAATTGCGATGTATGCAATCTTTTTTCCCTTTGATGGATGTTTTGTTCCTATGGAAATGAACTGTATTGTGAGTTGCGGTGTGTGCAACCAATCTCCGGATATTTGAGATATTTTTCTAATGAACTGTATTGTGAGTTGCGGTGTACGCAACCAATCTCTGGATTTTTGAAGATGCTGTGATTTACTGTGTTCTGCAGCCTATTTGCAATGGATTTTGTATCTGTACTAACCTGTGACAATGTTGCTGTTCCTTCGTGTACTTTGCGATGTTGCTGTGTCGTAAATAAACTGTGTAAAGTTGAACTAGTTGGTCTATTTCATGACCTTACGTTACTGTTGTGTGGGTGAGAGGAAAGCAGAATACTACACACCTGAAGAACCCATGACACCTGCGTATTGTTGTATTGTACAACTGTCGGCCACCTGTAAGCCCGACCATACTGACTTTGTCCTTGTCAGTGACCCGACATACACACCCACCACCATAAACATTCACACAGTAGCAGAAGTGATGGCCTGTGTGGTCTGCTGATGTTGTTAAAGTAAACAAACTTTAACAGTCCGTCTTAATAGAGTTTATCTAACAATAGTATTTTCAATTATTCCCGTGTTAATAGAGTTTGTCTAACATGAATATTTTCAATTGTGTCCGTCCTCAAAGAGTAGTCGACACAGGTATTTTCAGTTATGTCCGTGTTAATAGAGTTTGTCTAACACAAGTATTTTCAATTATGTTCGTCTTAATAGAATAATCGACACAAGTATTTTCAATAATGTACTTGAGCACTTAGTATTCTAGGTTTAAAGGTTTTACTCGTTTATCGGCAATGTCTCATTAGGGCTTAACCAGAATAAAATCTAATTTATATATATATATATATATATATATATATATATATATATATATATATCTATATATATATATATATATATATATATATATATACATATATATAAGTTTGTTTATTGTTTGTTTTTTAATTATCTTATGTTCATAAGACTATTGATTTTCTTGAGCTACAGTTTTTATACCTATCTACAACATCACGTGATACATGTTATTTTATGATGACGTCAGTTTAGCTAGGTCTCTGTATCCAGAACTACGGAGACACAGGTAATTCTAGTTAGTATCACATACAGTTTTCCTCGCATAAACAAGACAGATTTTCAGCATTGCTTAGAGTCGTAAGTTCTTTCGTACATGAGACATTCATCAGTAACTTCAGTTTTGCTATTGTTAGTAGGTTTCACCATGTTAAGTAAAATCCGGAGAGGTATTCTTCAGCGTCGCCGTATCTGGTTATGTATGTTTTCACAAGGATTCTAATGCCTATAATGACATTTGCTATGCACAGCTTTTTTCAGCCATAAAACATTCAACCTTAGTTTGTAAGAATAATTCTTTTTTTTTTTTATGCATTAGTTTTGGAAATTCTAAAGCCCGTTCAACATGACCCGAGGTGGGCACCTTTAGCTATAACAAGGGTATATTATGCGAATGCTTATCCTATTTTGAACCCTAGACTGTTATCTCCGTCGCCTTTTTTGGCTTGCATTGATGTTAGCCCTGAAAAGGACGGCTAGGTGTTGTCTGGAGTCTGTTACGTCGTGCGCTTATTCATAGTATTGTTGCTTATTCAGTGTATTTTTCTTTCCTTTGTTTTGTCCGTGTGTTGTTTTTATTTCTACGTCTGTTACCTCTACTTAGCTGGCAGCCCTGAAAAGGGCTAGTCTTGAAAAGGACTACTAACTGAATTTTAGATCCATGAGTGTTCTTGGGTTGCTTACGATTGCATGTTTCACTCTCGTGTCTGCGGATAGTGTCGCCTTCCTTAGCCTCAGCTGTTTCAGGACTTTGCCAGTGATGATTGGAAGCAGGCCCTCTAAAATATAACAATGATTATTGTGTAAATATTCTTTATATAATTTTTTTTTTTTTTGCTGCTCGTAATGCAAGAAATGAATGAATAAGGCTAAAATTCCGTTCCTGTTTTTTTTTTCACTCACTGATGTTAAATATTTTGTTCGTTCATAGCACAACAGCAGTGCCCGTGTAGTCCCCGGGGGAGGGGGGTCTCCGAAGAGACATAAAGACTAAGACTACTACTCACTCAGGCATGTCGTACCAGGCAACTAATATGAAGGTTGTGCATACGGCTAGCAACCTCATCATGTCAAACGAATAGCCACAGAAAACACCATTACAAGAACATGTTAAAAATTCACCGCGTTCGAAACCAGGTAGCTTCACCGTCCAGTCTACCCAGCTGTAAATGGTTACCTAGACGTGCTTTTGAGTTAGGGAAAGCTTGATAGCGAGGAAGGGAGTTGTAACCTTACTTGATGAAAGCTGAGACCTGGTGTAATGAAGTCTTTAACACTTCCCTCCCTATGGCAGTATCTGCTATGGTCAATCTTTTTTTAACCCTTTTTTAAACTGAGCGTCCGATTGGCAGAGTGGTTAGAGCGCATGCCTCTTGCGGCAGAGTTACCGGTTCCGGGCTCAAAACGTGGTCACGCGCCACATCGTCTTCCTGGATCCTTAGCTCTTGTCTGACAAAGTTGTCAGTGGCCATCACGCCTAGTGACGTCTTGTAAGGCTGCAACAAACTGTCTCCACTTGGCTCAGTCGGTGGCCACCCTTTGTTCTGGTTTATGCTTCGCATCTTGGCCTCCACAGTTCTCCGCCAGGTTGTTTTTGGTCGGCCTCTCCTTCGCCTTCTTTCTGCAGTCCATAGCACAGCAGTTCTTGTAATGGCGTCGAGGTCTCTTCTAAGGACTTGGCCAACCCAATTCCAGAGCCTGCTGGCAATGATGGTGTGCATGTCCTCTTGATTACTCCTTGTAAGCAGTTCCTGGTTAATAATGGTATTCGGTCAAAAGGTTCGCAGAATTTTCCTTAGACAGATTGTGTGGAAAGAGGACAATTTCGACATTTCCTTCTCTGTTCCTCTCCAGCATTCCGCACACAACTATAAATGGGCACCTGACTCTGCTCTTGAGTTAAGGAAGGCAAAGGCAGCAAGAAATAGAACACGTCATTCCACCATAAAGCTGAGACCTAGTATAGTGAAGTGTTTATCACTTCATTACCTTACTGCAGTATCTGTTATTGGTTTACTTTACTGAACATGTCATTACTGACAGCTGACTATTTGCTACGTATACATATGCAGTGGAAGGATATTCAATTCCTTACTGTTGACGTAATTTCAATGGTATCAAACGAGATGTTTTGTACGATTTGACCATTGACTCATGCAACTACTTCTTCTTCTATCTACCTCCATAGAAACAGCAATTACCTGCGCACGTCTCATCCATATGTCAACCTTTATTTTCCTCTCCCGCTAGTTTCCGCGTATAAGTTATTTTTCTATGTGAATTTGTTTTTAATTATTACTATGTAGTATTATTACACGATGTTATGTATGTGAGAACGTAGTGCTACTACTACTATATTTGTGAGAAATGGGGGCTGTATACAACTGTAATTTTGAAATAAGTAATGTTTTCGTTTGCCTAAAATAAGAAGATGTATATGAGAATGAGCAGACATACCCTTTTTAATCTTTTTTTTTTTTTTAACTGCTGGAAGATCTCTCCCACCCCCTTTTTAAAAAAAAATGTTCTGCTACAGAAGTGTATAAGAAACTAATTATTTTTTTACATTTTCTTTCTATACTGTACGGATATGAGCGAGAATGTGTTTATATATTTTCCACATTAATGATTGACGTTACATGTAAAAATTCTGATAAATTATTGAGAGTTTGGCCACATGAGTATGTGTCAGGACTATAAATGTATGATGTTACGCTACCCTTATAATTTTGCATTCTTTTACATATCAATGGTTAAAGTGCGTGTGTGGATGAAAGGATCTAGTAACCAAGATGAGAGAGAGAGAGAGAGAGAGAGAGAGAGAGAGAGAGAGAGAGGAAGAGAGGAAGGGCAGAATGTTGGATGGGCGTGCGCGCCCAATTCTTAACTCTTTGAAAATAAATTTCGTTCGTTCTTTTTCTTCTTCTTCGTTCGCTCTCATCACCACATCTACCTCTCTTATAAAGCTGGTGGTGCGTCTTAGACTTCTCTCATCACCATACAGTTTCCTCCCTCAACTGTGTTGTAGGCCACGCTACCACTATGCTTCTCTCATGGAGCCAACAGTTTTAGAGGACATGTTCTACTGTTTGTCTGTCCTCCCCACATGGACACATATCTGTCTGTCCTTCCCACATGGACACATATCTGTCTGTCCTCCCCACATAGACACACATCTGTCTGTCCTCCCCACATGGACACACATCTGTCTGTCCTCCCCATATGCACACACATCTGTCTGTCCTCCCCACAAGGACACACATCTGTCTGTCTTCCCCACATGGACACATATCTGTCTGTCCTCCCCACATGGACACATATCTGTCTGTCCTATTTTCAGTTTGTTCAACAGATGGTATCTGAGTGTGCAACGGCCAGATCTTAGCCAGAAAATTATCAATTGATCTCCACTTAGTAATGTATAGTATAGTATAGTATAGTATAGTATAGTATAGTATAGTATAGTATAGTATAGTATAGTATAGTATAGTATAGTATAGTATAGTATAGTATAGTATAGTATAGTATAATTCTGCAGTATTGACTCTGGATGTTCCATATGCCAATGTTCTCTATAACTGTTTCTGATTATAGCTTTTATCTCTTCATATGTAGCCTTGTCTTCTGTCCTGATGCTTCTTCCTATTCTTTGGCAAGTTCATCTGCCTACAGGAAAGAACTTTTTTGTAGGATTGAATGTCTCCCTTTCCGGTCTTTTGATATCATTTCCTCCTATTCGAGAAAGATCGTGTTTGAACAGTCAGAAGCAGACATCAACGCGTTTTTTAATTGCCAGTATTGACGATTTCCCCTAGTAACGTTAAAACATAAATGTTGACGTCACTATCAGAATCAAGTGCTTTGAATTGTCAGTCCTGGTTAATGGAAGGGAAGACAAACAAAATAAAAGTTAGGGTGATATCTTAGAAAATTACATAAAACAGCCCATAATATTGCGTAATTACATACAACGGCCTATATTTTTATATCTCGTATCTCACTTAACTATAAAACTGCTAAGGCAGTTAAATTGTCAAGTTTACCCACGGTAGATATGCATGTTGCTGAAAACTTACTTACTTACTTACTTAGTCGTTCCCCTTCTACCGTGAGGTGTAGAGGTTTGGAAGAGAGAGCGCCAGACCATTCTATCAGCTGTCTTCTTCCTGGCCTGGTTCCATTCTAGTCCTCGGTCCTTCAAAGATTGTCTAATGTTGTCCTCCCAACGGACTCTGGGTCGTCCTGGAGGTCTGGATCCCTGGCTCTTTGTTTCCCATGCTTGTCGTGGTAGCCGATCTTCTCCCATTCTGCAGACATGGCCAAACCATCTTAGTTGGGACTGTGTTGCTGAAAACGATTAGCATTAACATGCACGTACCAAAGTAAAATTGCACGTATTTTGTTTGGTTAACCCAGTGGCGGCTCGCCACTTTGGGAGGAATTAAAACTAAGCGAGAATATGAGGAAAATGCAGTGCATGACATTTTCAAAAGTCAAGTATATAACATCGTAAAACTAGATATCGCCTTTATCGTCATTGCATCTCCATCATTACTACCACAAATATTGTCATTACCATCGTTATCATTAACATCAGCATCATCATTAATGTAATCATTATAACCCTATAATCATCAACATCATTCCAACAATCATCAACACTACCATTATTGCAATTAGCACAATCATCATCATCACTACTCATAAGTACTACAATCATCAACACTTCTACGATACTCATAAGTACTGCAATCACCATCACTTCTATGAAGCTCATAAGTACTACAATCACCATCACCTTTTATGAAACTCATAAGTACTACAATCACCATCACTTTTACGATACTCATAAGTACTGCAGTCACCATCACTTCTACGATACTCATAAGTACTGCAATCACCATCACTAGAACATCATCATCACTACCACAATTATCAAATGTTAGGTAAACGACATTACCCGTTGTTCTGACACCTGTGAAATACTTCTAGTCTAAGTGGACGGAAATTTTAGGACAGGGAGCTAAGCTGCATAAAGTAGATCGCACGGAATGATTTGGTAGATGGTTAAGTGGCGGAGGATGAAAAGAGAGAGAATTTTATAGATAAATAAATGTTCAACTACCCGGCAGTTAAAATATGCGATGTTTCTATGACTTTCTCAACATTTCCAGTGTAAACTCACAAGCTAGTTGACAAAATTCACTTTAATTCAGAACTGCATGAGACAGGAATGCGATATTCTCATTAAAGTTGAGTTCACTTTCGGTAAAATATCATTTAGTTTGAATTTGACACCGCTCTGTTGATGGAATAGCAGGAAGTTGATAGTCCGGCAGAGATAAAGGTTGCTGTCACATATGGAAATAGTGCAGCAGTGACCGTCCACTTTTGACACCCCCCCCCCCCAATCTAGGGTTATATTTTTTTGCTACATTAACCTTTTGCCCTCCCCCTCCCATCTAGAGTTATATATTTTTTGCTACACGAACGCCTGATTCACTATCGCAATTAACACGCAAGCTATCTGGCAATTAAGCACGGTGGAACAGAGCGAAGTGACCAGCACGGAGTAATCGTTCTTTGATCAGGTAAACACACGGGCAGAGGCTAGGCGTTAACAGGTTCTTTCAAGAATCAAGGGCGATAAGTCTGAGACGTACCTTTGATTGCCCAACGGGCTGATCACCCGTTGGCTTGTCACACCGATTACGGAAACAACGGCAGATGGATCTATTTGTTGTTGCCCTAAAGACGCCGCTAGGCGTGATGGGAAACTACAACAGAGAAAATCAATCTGCTGTTGCCCTTAAGACGCCACAAGGCGTGATGGCCTCTGACTGCTTGGTCGGTCTTTGGCTAAGGACGGAAGAAGAAGAAGAAGAAGAAGAAGTACCTTTGATTGTTACATTTTCAGGGGAATTAACTTACGTAGCTGAAATGCGGCAGGCGGGGAGAATGAAAGACAAGCCAGAGGTTATCGGTCGGCGGAGGTTAAGAAAAAACCTTTCATTCAGGAATCGAACCGTAGATGTGCCCGGCCCTGGCCGTAGGTGCTACTTTCGCATTAAGGAGCGAAAGAACGGCATCTATGGATATATATCCCGTCTCCCCAAAAGTCATTATCAGTTGCTCAGAGAATTTTCTGAAATAACTAGCTCGATATACTAAGAGTTTTTCGTACAAAGTGAATGCTTAGATTCGTGGAGTTGTTTCCATCTTTCTCTGTTTGCGGTAATTTATATACTAGCCGTTACGTGATTTAGTGTGTTAAATGTTTTTCATTATATTTCACTGGGATTTTCTGCGTTAAATTGAATAGCGTATTAAATAACATATAGCTAAATTTCTCCAGCTGTAAAGAAAAATTAATTACTCGCTATTCCCCAGAAAGAGATGCTATAATTGACTAGTACATACATTAAATAACTGGCTACTGACAGTACATATTATTTACTTATATCCATTTTGTTTAATTTTATAAATGACTAGTGATCATATCACGCGTTAAAAGCGATAGGATAAGCTAGACATTTGTGGTTTATAATCTCATTTAATAACGTAGTGGTTAAAGAGGTCTTACCTTATCACGTGTTAGAGATAATATTGATATTTTGGTTAAATGTTTATATTTCTATCCTAAAATCTAGGCTGATCAAAAACCCAGCGAACTAGCGGTCTTATCATCATATGAAATTATGGTCATTTGAACTTATGTCTTATGAACTATGGTCGTATGGTCCATTGGTCTTATAAGTGAATAAGCAACCAGAAACTTTATAATATTGTTGAGTCTTCGGGCTATGACTGGTGCGGTCTATTTTTTTCATTTTATGAGAGAGACCACACTAGAACAATAATTGTAAATGTTAACTGGACCAGAACTATACCAGATTTTACCTATATAATCTCATCAGCCAGCTGTGGCAAAATATATTGTCAGCAACATTTGTGTAATTTAACATAGTGTCTCAGCAACCAGAGGCTAGACAAAACAGGAAATATATATGTATTATTCCTCCTATGTCGGCGATCACCACGTATGAACCTTACTCCAACCAACTGAAGGCAGAGATACAGTATTTATCCAGGAAAACAATTAAATAACCAACTCCAGCGACTACCGTGAAATTTGCAGTCAGCAACTACGGCTAGTCTGGGGCTGGATTTGGCAAAAATTAATATGACACTGTTTAGTCTTATTTCGTATTAGTGTCACCACGGAATGTCTGCGACAATACTGGGTAAGTGAATATGAATGTGGCAACAGTAGAAGGATTGAGTGAACTGTAAGAGAGTAATCATAATTTTCTGTTGTACCACTATCACGCAAATCTAGGCGTTAACAGGTTCTCATTAACAAGAGTATTTACGGGATAGATTAATTAGGGACTTGTACCTTTGTTTTCTTTACTGACTATTCCATACACTTATTGTTAACTTTTGATTTTTGGAAATGAACCTCTGTTGGATCTTTTTCTTTTTGCCTTTAAGACCAGAGGGGAGGGAAACTATTTGATTAATTTTCATTTTTTTGCCCTTAAAAACCATGATCTAAGGCGATGATATGGCCTTGATGTTGTAAAGTTCTTTGGCTAAACGGAACCTAATAAGAAGAATCGAAGTTGGTCAACCCCTACCTTTGATTGTTACATTTTTTTCAGGGAATTAACTTGCGTAGCTGAAATGCGGCAGGCGGGGAGAATGAAAGACAAGCCAAAGGTTGTCGGTCGGCGGAGGTTAAGAAAAAACCTTTCATTCAGGAATCGAACCGTAGATGTGCCCGGCCCTGGCCGTAGGTGCTACTTTCGCATTAAGGCGCGAAAGAACGGCATCTATGGATATATACCCGTCTCCCCAAAAGTCATTATCAGTTGCTCAGAGAATTTCTGCAATAACTAGCTCGATATCCTAAGAGTTCTTCGTACAAAGTGAATGCTTAGATTCGTGGAGTTGTTTCCGTCGTTCTCTGTGTGCGGTAATGTATATACTAGCCGTTAAGTGATTTAGTTTGTTAACAGTTTTTCATTATATTTCACTGGGATTTTCTGTGTTAAATTGAATAGCGTATTAAATAACATATAGCTAAATTTCTCCAGCTCTAAAGAAAAATTAATTACTCGCTATTCCCCAGAAAGAGATGCTATAATTGACTAGTACATACATTAAATAATTGGCTACTGACAGTTACTTTTTTACATATTTTTTACTTATATCCATTTTGTTTAATTTTATAAATGACTAGTGATCATATCACGCGTTAAAAGCGATAGGATAAGCTAGACATTTGTGGTTTATAATCTCATTTAATAACGTAGTGGTTAAAGAGGTGTTACCTTATCACGTGTTAGAGATAATATTGATATTTTGGTTAAATGTTTATATTTCTATCCTAAAATCTAGGCTGATCAAAAACCCAGCGAACTAGCGGTCTTATGGTCATATGAAATTATGGTCATTTGAACTTATGTCTTATGAACTATGGTCGTATGGTCCATTGGTCTTATAAGTGAATAAGCAACCAGAAACTTTATAATATTGTTGAGTCTTCGGGCTATGACCTGTGCGGTCTATTTTCTTCATTTTATGAGAGAGACCAAACTAGAACAATAATTGTAAATGTTAACTGGACCAGAACTATACCAGATTTTACCTATATAATCTCATCAGCCAGCTGTGGCAAAATATATTGTCAGCAACATTTGTGTAATTTAACATAGTGTCTCAGCAACCAGAGGCTAGACAAAACAGGAAATATATATGGCTATTATGGTCCTATGTCGGCGATCACCACGTATGAACCTTACTCCAACCAACTGAAGGCAGAGATACAGTATTTATCCAGGAAAACAATTAAATAACCAACTCCAGCGACTACCGTGAAATTTGCAGTCAGCAACTACGGCTAGTCTGGGGCTGGATTTGGCAAAAATTAATATGACACTGAATAGTCTTATTACTTATTAGTGTCTATTTCCACGGAATGTCTGCGACAACTACTGGGTAAGTGAATATGAATGTGGCCACAGTATGAAGGATTGAGTGAACTGTAAGAGAGTAACATAATTTTCTGTTGTTACCACTATCACGCAAATCTTTTCTTTTTGTTCTCATTAACCTGAGTATTTACGGGATAGATTAATTAGGGACTTGTTCTTTGTTTTCTTTACTGACTATTCCATACACTTATTGTTAACTTTTGATCTTTTGGGTGAATGAACCTCTGTTGAGATCTTCTTCTCTTTTCCTTTACCAGAGGGGAGAACCTATTTGATTAATTTTCCTTTTTTTGTCTGTAAAAACCATGATCTATTGATATATATGATTTATGTTGTAAAGTTCTGGTGATAAATAAACCTAATAAACCTTAAGTTATCGTGTTGGTCAACCCCTACCTATCTGTTATCCATAGTGTTTTCACGTTTGTGCGTATTTGTCACAGAATTGTGTGCATGTGTGTGCGGTGGCCTCTCACGGCAAATGTGCCGGGTTCCGGATCACGGTACCGACACCCTCTAGTATGCCCAGCTGTACATGGGTACCTGACTCTGCTCTTTGAGTTAGGGAAGGAAAAGGCAGCGAGAAATGGAAACGGTCACCCCACCTCTCGATGCTGGACCTAGTATGGTGAAGTCTCTAACACTTCACTCCCCTACTGCAGTATCTGTTATGGGACTACCATTATCTTTTACGTCACATTGCCTGAATATTGAAGCTATATGTACATGTACCCAGGGCCGGCCTTAGAGTATTCGGCTCCAGGGCGAGTGGTATGACGTGAGCCCCTTCCCCTCACACTTCTAGCTGAGAACGTTACTTAGAGTCTACTGAAAAATTAAGTAAGATTCGTAAATAAAATTACACATCAGTTGTAGGTAGTTATTACTTTCGCGGCAAAAGTAAAAATGCGATAACAACTAAAAATAAAATGTTTAAAATATTTCATATTTCGATTTTAGTGTTTTCTTAGAACAAATTTACATTGCGTGTGAATAGCTGGGAAAAAAATCGAGCTTCTGGATGAATTAATAATAAAAACAACAACAACAAAACAAACATTTTTTTCGCCCGCTCCATGACGGCCACTCTGCCCTAACACCGGCCCTGCATGAACCTTGTTCTAAACAGTGAAATGGTTCTGCAGTTTTGCAGCACTAAATGATGCGTTGTTACTTCATTAATCCCAGATAATACACTTATAACAATAGTATCTAAGTCAGTGTTGCTTAACCTTTCAGAGGTCCCGCACCCGTTTACAACATCTTAAGAAGCCTTGCACCCCTTTATAGCATCTTAAGTAGCCTCACACCCCTCTATCTCATCTTAAGTAGCCTCACACCCCTTTACAGCATCTTAAGAAGCCTCACACCCCTCTATCTCATCTTAAGTAGCCTCACGCCCCTTTACAGCATCTTAAGAAGCCTCACACCCCTCTATCTCATCTTAAGTAGCCTCACACCCCTCTATCTCATCTTAAGTAGCCTCACACCCCTTTACAGCATCTTAAGAAGCCTCACACCCCTCTATCTCATCTTAAGTAGCCTCACACCCCTTTACAGCATCTTAAGAAGCCTCACACCCCTTTACAGCATCTTAAGCAGCCTCGCACCCCTTTACAGCATCTTAAGCAGCCTCGCACCCCTTTACCGCATCTTAAGAAGCCTCGCACCCCTTTATCTTCTAGCTCATAAAATAGCAGTAGCGCAGTGGTTAGAGCACTGGCTTCTTAGCTCGATGGTCCGTGGTTCGATCCCCAGTTTAGGTGTGAACTTTTTAGACCTCAAACGGCTCCGGGGTCGACCCAGCCTCATGAATTAGGTAACAGAGCAACTCTGGGAAGGTTAAAACGGCCGGCGTGATGCTGACGACATCACTCCTAGAATGCCGATGGTCAAAACGGTGTGGGCCTAACACCATATTCCCAATATGCCTCAATGGGCGTGTAACGGGATCCTTTACTCACAAAATATGCCAAAAATGAGAAAAAGAGATACAAGTATGTTTTAGAAAAATGTTATTTACAAAATGTGACTAAAATTCTGTATTTAATTCACATTATCAATGTTCTATTTTGTACAAATACATTTGAGTTCTGTGTATGTATAATGTTAATGATAATTCGCCTTATAAAAGATCTGACATGTTTCGTACCCTCTGAAAGTAGGTCTCGTACCTCCAAGGGGGTGCACGAACCCCTGGCTAAGAAGCACTGGTCTAGGTCATACACTTAGCTTTATCGTTGGGTTAGGAATAGATTGATGGTTAGTCATACATTGATGCATGCATATTTATCATTTTATTGTTATTTTCCTTTAGGTGAAAACGGGGCTTGAAAAACTATACACGGACATCTCAGCGAGCTGTGTCGGCAACATTTAAAAGTGGGTTTCACAGTTTGAACTATCTGTACTTTCTGTGACTGCAGACCGGATAAATTTGTTATCTGTGGACATATTTTACATACTACAGCATAAAAGTAATACTTGAATAAAGGTAAATATAGTTGTTTAAGGGTAATCAATTCTGTGTTTTCGTAATATGTTGTAGGTATTCACTATTTTTATGTTATGTAAAAAGTTATGTAAAAAGACATAATAGCTTGCTGAAGACCATAATAGAATGCAGAGTTGAAGGCAAACATGCTAGAGGAAGACAGTGCTATAAGTGGGAAGATAACATCAAGAGATGGACAAGAAAGGGTCTATCAGAGTGCACCACCAAGACAAGAGACAAAAAATAGTCTATCAGAGTGCACCACCAAGACAAGAGACAGAAGACCTTCAATGTGAAGATGGCATCTGATAATGATGATTCTTCAATCATGTGTCTCTAGAACTTCCTGTCTATAGTTTTTAAAAATCTTAATTGCCCTAGTTCCGAATGGACCAAACGCTTCTTGTTAGTTCATGCCAAGTCCACTCGTCCTGTGCCATCCATTCATTTTCTTTCTTTGCCTTTTCCATTCCTTTTTATAACTGTCTTCAGATCTCTTGTCAACGTGAAGTGTATCTCTCAACATCTCTTTCCTTGAAGATTCCACAGCAAGGAGTGCCTTGTAATGTTATCAGCTACGTGACCTCTCCACTTAAACCGCAAAAACTTCAGTGCAGATTATGAACTTTTAACTGCTTATCTTTTCAATTATTCAAATTTTTTTAATGCCCAGATTTTAAACTGTCTTGATTTTAAAGGTTCAAAAAATACCTACATTCGCTGTATTAACTATAGATTACTTACAATTTCTTTCTGTATACGATATAAACTGTTAGGTATAGGGCGGTATTTGTTAATGGTTTCAAAGAAAATTGACAGTTTAAATCATAAAACCGTTTAGCCCAGGCTGAAATTTCATTGTTTATAAACAGGAAAAATCCGCTGGCAGGAAACTAAATTATCCTGTTGCGTCATGCGTTATTTTACTTGTTAATTTATAAGTCTTTGTAGTTATTATTTCGTTCTCTCAATCATCTTCATTTTCATTCCTCTCAGATGGAACATACATTCACTACTACATATGGCCTCCTTTTAAGAAGCTTACATCAAAGCACGTGCGCTTGCAGAAGTTTTTTTTTAAGCAATTGATTTTACATGATAAAGTTGCCAGGCCCATGTATAACGCTATAAAATTCGGAATCAGAATCGATTTTTAAAAAATGTCCGGACTCCGTTTCCGAATTTTATGCCATATGACTAGTAAGAAACTGTAGTCGGTGTCGGTAGTCGAACTTCAATAATTTCAGAAGTCGGTGTGGGAACATTTGTCTTTTGGCCTACTCCACAACCCCAGTAATTACAAACTTTGAAATTAATTAGGCTTATATCCTTATTAGGCAAGGATCCACAACTACAGAAGATCCTCTGGCAGAAAGCCTAGTACGGCATATCTTACATGTATCCTTCACTTGTGGTTTTTGTAACGACTTGTTTTCCATAATGATACTGCCAGTTCCATCACGAGCGGCATAGGATTTTAACTCAAAATTTAAAAAAATATCAAAATTGGGTTCATCCATTTTCTGATAATTAAGGATCTCCCAAACTTATCTTGATAAAAATCAGTTTTTAGAACACATTTTGAACATCTTATTAGGAAAATCCGTAAATTTTCAGATTTTCTTTGTACTACAAATTTTCTAATAAAAATAATTGTAACTCAGAATTTAAAAAATATATGAGCCGACCGGTGTATTGTTCCTGTAAGTAAAGTCAGCTGTAGTGGTTGATCCATATATATATACATAAATAAATAAATTTATATATATATATATATACACACACATGTTCTTGTTTTCTGTTTGGTCAATAGCCTTGCAAGGATCATCACACCATGTCGATAAAGAATTACCTTGTTGCTGCTTGCATATTAGTTCTCATTCTGGCTGTCTCCGCCTCCGTCTCAGAGAAAATCCTGCAGATTCCACTTTTTGAAGTCGGAGGTTTGTGGGTCAAGGCCGCTGAAGCATTTACATCCCGGCTACTCACGTCAATCACAGCTCTATCAGATCTGACCTCACCATGGACCTATGTCAAGGTGGTCACACTTGGAGCGCTCTTCTACGGCATTTACGCCATTCTGTTTCGTCCCCTCAACAGAGTTAAAAAGCTAGGGGATATAGGTTACATTGCGGAGGGTGCATTTTCAGTGAAAGAGACAGCAAATTTGGTGCAGAAGCGAAGGAAAGTTGGAAATATTCCTCCGCCGTACCCAAATGGCTGGTTTGGCTTAATGGAAAGTTTCTATTTGAAAACACGAGAAGCCAAAACAGTCAGCGCACTTGGTGAGTACAAACTGATTGAGAGAACGAGAGAAAGCGATAGATAGACAGACTTTGCACAACATTTAGGTATCCTATCCTTCTCATTCCTCCCTCTTGCTTTTCTAAAAATTTTAATCATCAGATAACCTTCATTTGCTTCTAATCTTCTTAAATCTTTCATCGTTCTTCATTTTCTTGAACATTCTTTATTCTTTTATTCAGCTATAAACTGTTCTCTTGCTTATAAGTCCTTTAATAATCTTATACTTCCACCTGAATTTAAAATAATCTTCTGTAATTCCTTGTCCCTCTTACTCTGTCAACTTTGCTTGTAATCTTCTGTAATTCCTTATCCCTCTTACTCTGTCAACTTTGCTTGTAATCTTCTGTAATTCCTTATTCCTCTTACTCTGTCAACTTTGCTTGTAATCTTCTGTAATTCATTATCCCTCTTACTCTGTCAACTTTGCTTGTAATCTTCTGTAATTCCTTATCCCTCTTACTCTGTCAACTTTGCTTGTAATCTTTTGTAATTCCTTATTCCTCTTACTCTGTCAACTTTGCTTGTAATCTTTTGTAATTTCTTATCCCTCTTACTCTGTCAACTTTGCTTGTAATCTTCTGTAATTCCTTATCCCTCTTACTCTGTCAACTTTGCTTGTAATCTTCTGTAATTCCTTATCCCTTTTACTCTGTCAACTTTGCTTGTAATCTTTTGTAATTCCTTATCCCTCTTACTCTGTCAACTTTGCTTGTAATCTTCTGTAATTCCTTATCCCTCTTACTCTGTCAACTTTGCTTGTAATCTTTTGTAATTCCTTATCCCTCTTACTCTGTCAACTTTGCTTGTAATCTTCTGTAATTCCTTATCCCTCTTACTCTGTCAACTTTGCTTGTAATCTTCTGTAATTCCTTATCCCTTTTACTCTGTCAACTTTGCTTGTAATCTTCTGTAATTCCTTATCCCTTTTACTCTGTCAACTTTGCTTGTAATCTTCTGTAATTCCTTATCCCTTTTACTCTGTCAACTGTGCTTGTAATCTTTTGTAATTCCTTATCCCTTTTACTCTGTCAACTTTGCTTGTAATCTTCTGTAATTCCTTATCCTTTTTACTCTGTCAAATTTGCTTGTAATCTGCTGTAATTTCTTATCTCTGCTACTCTGTCAACTTTGCTTGTAATCTTTTGTAATTCATTATCCCTTTTACTCTGTCAACTTTGCTTGTAATCTTCTGTAATTCCTTATCCCTTTTACTCTGTCAACTTTGCTTGTAATCTTCTGTAATTCCTTATCCCTTTTACTCTGTCAACTTTGCTTGTAATCTTCTGTAATTCCTTATCCCTTTTACTCTGTCAACTTTGCTTGTAATCTTTTGTAATTCCTTATCCCTTTTACTCTGTCAACTTTGCTTGTAATCTTCTGTAATTCCTTATCCTTTTTACTCTGTCAACTTTGCTTGTAATCTTCTGTAATTTCTTATCTCTGCTACTCTGTCAACTTTGCTTGTAATCTTTTGTAATTCCTTATCCCTTTTACTCTGTCAACTTTGCTTGTAATTTTCTGTAATTCATTATCCCTTTTACTCTGTCAACTTTGCTTGTAATCTTTTGTAATTCCATATCCCTTTTACTCTGTCAACTTTGCTTGTAATCTTTTGTAATTCCTTATCCCTTTTACTCTGTCAACTTTGCTTGTAATCTTCTGTAATTTCTTATCTCTGCTACTCAAACAACTTTGCTTGTAATCTTCTGTAATTCCTTATCTCTGCTACTCAGACAACTTTGCTTGTAATCTTTTGTAATTCCTTATCCCTTTTACTCTGTCAACTTTGCTTGTAATCTTCTGTAATTCCTTATCCTTTTTACTCTGTCAACTTTGCTTGTAATCTTCTGTACTTTCTTATCTCTGCTACTCTGTCAACTTTGCTTGTAATCTTTTGTAATTCCTTATCCCTTTTACTCTGTCAACTTTGCTTGTAATCTTCTGTAATTCCTTATCCCTTTTACTCTGTCAACTTTGCTTGTAATCTTTTGTAATTCCATATCCCTTTTACTCTGTCAACTTTGCTTGTAATCTTTTGTAATTCCTTATCCCTTTTACTCTGTCAACTTTGCTTGTAATCTTCTGTAATTTCTTATCTCTGCTACTCTGTCAACTTTGCTTGTTATCTTCTGTAATTCCTTATCCATCATGTACTCTTGGCTTCTAATCGTTTGGAACTCCTTCTTCCTTAATCATTTTTCAATTTGCTTCTGTTATTTCTTGTCGATCCCGTACTCTTCACATGCATGTAATGTGTTACAATTCCTTACCTTTCTTGTATTCTTCATTTGCATGTAATTTTATGTAATTTCTTATCCATCTTATACTCTTCATTTACTTGTAATCTTATGTAATTCCTTATCTATCATGCACTATTCACTTGCTTGTTATCTTCAGTAATTCCTTGTCAAGCACATGCTCTTCGCTTAATTGTAATAAATTATAAAAAAATTAATTATCTTCTACTCTTCATTTGCTAATAATCTTTTGTAAGCCATAAATCGCCCTGCAATCTTTACTTGCTTGCAATCGACACTTTCTGTGCGAGCTTTTTCTGCAAAACTGATGGCACACAGAGGAGAAAAATTGCCTATGCAGTTAACATAAGGATAAGCTCATTACTGTCGTCGTGTAGGAAAATGAGTAAAGATAGTAGCAGAGACAGAGACAAAAAAAGGGGGAAAGGGTAGGTGAATTATATATATATATATATATATATATATATATATATATATATATATATATATATATATATATATATATATATATATATATATATATATATATGTGTATATATATATATAATAATAATAATAAATTCTTTAAGCACCAAACACGGCGCATAAGGCAGAAACCAGTGCTCTCCAGGTTGTTCGTTGTGACGCCACTCCTCTTAGCTCTTGCACATTATTTAGGCCCAACGTTCTTCCTTCTCTTATTATTGTTCTTCTGAGTGTTTCTTTTGGTCTTCCTTTTTTCCCTCTTACCCTCAGGAACCCAAGTGAGCGCCTGTGGTGGTATTCTGTTGTTTTGCATTCGTAGGACATGACCGATATATGACCATCGTCTTTTCCTTATATAGTCGGAGACATATTTCTGCCTAGAGTCTTCTCTTATTTGTCGATTAGTCTTGAATTCTTTCCAACTGATGTTCATGAGTTTTCTAAGACATTTGTTCTCGAATGTATTCAGCTTGTTCTCCAATGATTTTGTTATTTTCCAACTCTCACAGCCGTATGTTAACACTGAGATAACATTTGAATTAAACAGACGAAGCTTGGTATGTATATTCAATGATCGTAATTTCCAAATGTTAGATAATCTATTGAAGGCGCTAGCTGCCAAAGCAATTCTAGTATGGATTTCTCTTGTTGTGTCACCATCCTGAGTCATTTTACTGCCTAAATAATTGAAACTTTCAACTTTCTGTAGTTTTTCCCCGTTCAAGATGATATCAAAGGTCTCGTTAGAAAAGTTCATAGCTTTAGTTTTAGAGGCATTTATTTGGAGACCAATTTTAACCGAGAGATGACACAAATTATTTATTGCTTCTGGGGATTGTCTTGGTGTTGAACTTAAGAATGCTACATCATCTGCGAAATCCAGGTCCCCCAGGAATTTTCCATTTGTCCATTTTATACCCAATTGTTCATTGTGGGTATAGTTTCTCATAACCCAATCAATAGCTATTCCAAAAAGTAGTGGTGACATAATACAGCCTTGTTAACCCCTGTTTCTACTGTAAACCATTCTGTATTCCCTTTATTTGTTCTAACACAACATCTTGCATTGTCATATAGCGCTTTGATTATATTCACATATTTTGTTGGAAAACCATAGATTGTAAGTATCTTCCACAATGATGGGCGGTGTAGACTATCAAAGGCTTTTTGAAAATCGACGAAGGTGATAATAAGTGGCGATTGCCTTTCTACTGATTCTTCTATAATTGTTCTTAGTGTGAATATTTGATCAATACATGATCGTTTCGGCCTGAAACCCGCTTGTTCTTCTCTGATCTTTTCGTCAGCATGCAATTTAAGTCTTTCTAACATCATGCAACATAATAATTTTCCAGGTACTGATAATAGAGATATACCACGCCAGTTATTACAGTCTGATAGATCATATATATACATGAATTGGGTACCAGAACAACTCTGGGAAGGTTAAGGCCACCGGCGTGAAGCTGACCACATCACCCCTAGTGTGCCGATAGTCAAGAAAATACGGGCCTAACACCGTATTCCCAATACGCCTCAATAGGCGTGTAACGGGATCCTTTACCTTTATATATATATATGTATATATATATATATATATATATATATATATTTATATATATATATATTTATATATATATTTATATATATATTTATAGAGAGAGAGAGAGAGAGAGAGAGAGAGAGAGAGAGAGAGAGAGAGAGATCGTTGTCTCGGAACAGCACGTGATTACAAACGCCGGATGTTCAATTGTGTTTTAACCGTTAAGAGAAGATTGTGTGTCTTATAGCTGTCTCTGTGATCAGTAAAACAACAGGATATAATAATTTTTTTTTAATGAAACATTCAACGGAACATTCCACAAACTTCACCTTGAACTAAACTGAAACTTAAGTATAACTGTCAGAGATCCTGTTGTTAATTCATTTCCTGCGTTGAAGAATGTCAAGATGTTAGTATAGAGGGTTTGGTTTGGGTTGAATTTAAGGACTCTCTTCATCTCACATGGATAACTCCATCAGTGCATCGATCTCCTCCCTTAGATCACACAAGGAGGATCTCAGCACAGTGCACGAACTCTGTAGCATCGGCGAGAATCACAATGTGTGTATTTAGGAATCACACATTCTATAAATGTTTGTGTGGTGGGTAGGTTTCTAATTTTTTAAATTTTGTCAGGGCAGCGGCCGTATGGTCTACTCTTTACGATTTCCAACTGTTGTTGGATTTTTAACGTGCAGAGGGTGTCCCGGGGGTCTTTAAGGAGACATAGAAACAATAGGACTATTGATCCCTCAGGCATTTTGTAAGTGGCAACTAATCTGACGTTGTGTGAAACAGATTGTTACAGAAACCACAGCTGATAGAACACATGAATGTTTTGGTTCTTGCAAGAGAACCAGCGACAGTAGTAACGCCATGTTTCACATGGAACAAAAAGGGAAAGGAATAAATAAATTATCATCTTCTAGTGTACAAACCACTGTGCATCACCACAGTACACGAACTACGTAGCAGCAGCGAGGATCCCAATGTGTGTATACGGGATCACACATTCTATAAATAAATTTTTGTGCACACCGTCATTTGCGGATTCTTTTTTGGTAAGTGTTACTATTTTCGGGAGAGTACATATAAGGGAAACAATACAATTAATGTCTAACTTTCAACCAAAGTTGCATCCCTTAGCGTTATGCACTGACAAAAAAAGCTGGGATTTTATATATAGGATGATTACAGAGCAGTGGGTGCAGTAGATAAAGTCTCGCGGCGCTCATCGTGTAAAACAAATTGCTACACATACTACTGTTGCAAGAGGACATGGATGATTGTGTTCAGGCGTCAGGCGAGTGGACCAACTGTAGTTGTAGTTCTATGCTTTATAATGAAGCGGAAAAGGGAATGATGATAATATTGTTTTCAAAGTTCATTCTTTCTAAGTTTAAAATTGCGTCGCATTCAACCCAATAGCCAACCTCAGCGCCAGTTATAAATCTTCTAGAACAGGGGTCTGCATTTAATTTATATCACGGTCTACCAGAAGATCACAGAAGAAGGATGTTTGGCAACCTGTTTTACTTCACGGCACACTTAATAAGTGCCTTTACAAAACTCCACAGATTACTACAATATTTAAGAACATGTAGTTGAGTATGGTAAATATATTAAAATTCGCTGTAGTCAAAAGACAACGGTCTTTAATTAATTTTTTTTTTTTTTGGATGGATTTGTGGATGATGATAACTCGACTTATTATTTGCAACATTGTACGTGTGGATTTCTTTTCGTCATAACATAAAGTTCTGTTCACCATTATGTGCTGTATTCTGCTTGGTGTAACGGCACACCAGGCTGACACCCGAGGCACACCAGTTGCGGAGCAGTGCTCTCGATAATGGAGGGGAATAGAGAACAAAATTTAAAGCTTGAGAAATTTCAGACTAACCTTTTACTCACCGGCATTTAAAAGTTCGGTATTCTTAATATTAAACTTATTATTTCCGCATTCCCAGAGAACACTCATGAGCTACCTTACACAAGTTCACTTTAATCACATAGTAGCCCCTTCATTCATAACTGACTATGAGAATGTGCCCCTTCAGTCATTTCTGACTATGGAAATGCGCCCCTTCAGTCATAACTGACTATGGGAATGTGCCCCTTCAGTCATAACTGATTATTGGAATGTGCCTCTTCAGTCATAACTGACTATGCGAATGCTCCCCTTCAGTCATAACTGATTATGGGATTGTGTGCCTTGAGTCATAACTGACTATGGAAATGTGCCCTTTCAATCATAACAGACTATGGGAATGTGCCCCTTATGTCATAACTGACTATTGGAATGTGTGCCTTCAGTCATAACTGACTATGGGAATATGCCCCTTCAGTCATAACTGACTATTGGAATGTGCCCTTTCCGTCATAACTGACTATGCGAAAGTTCCCCTTCAGTCATAACTGATTATGGGATTGTGTGCCTTCAGTCATAACTGACTATGGATATGTGCCCCTGAGGTGACAGCCCTTCAGTCATAACTGACTATGGAAATGTGCCCCTTCAATCATAACTGACTATGGAAATGTGCCCCTTCAGTCATAACTGACTATGGAAATGTGCCCCTTCAGTCATAACTGACCATTGGAATGTGCCCTTGAAGTGACAGCCCTTCAGTCATAACTGACTATGGGAATATGCCCCTTCTGTCATAACTGACTATGGGAATGTGCGCCTTCAGTTATAACTGACTATGGGAATGTGCCCTTTCAGTCATAACTGACTATGGGAATGTGCGCCTTCAGTCAGAACTGACTATGAGAATGTGCCCCTTCAGTCATGACTATGGGAATGTGCCTCTGAGGTGACAGCCCTTCAGTCATAACTGTCTATGGGAATGCGCCCCTGAGGTGACAGCCCTTACGTCATAACTGACTATGGAAATGCGCCCCTGAGGTGACAGCCCTTCAGTCATAACTGACTATGAGAATGTGCCCCTCCAGTCATAACTGACTATGGGAATGTGCCCCTCCAGTCATAACTGACTATGGGAATGTGCCCCTCCAGTCATAACTGACTATGGGAATGTGCCCCTCCAGTCATAACTGACTATGGGAATGTGCGCCTTCAGTCATAACTGACTATGGGAATGTGCCCCTGAGGTGACAGCCTTTCAGTCATAACTGACTATGGGAATGCTTCCCTGAGGGGACAGCCCTTCAGTCATAACTGGCTATGGGAAAGCGCTCCTGAGGTGACAGCCCTTCAGTCATTACTGACTATGGGAATGTGCCCCTGAGGTGACAGCCCTTCAGTCATAACTAACTATGGGAAAGCGCTCCTGAGGTGACAGCCTTTCAGTCATAACTGACTATGGGAAAGCGCTCCTTAGGTGACAGCCCTTCAGTCATAACTGACTATGGGAATGTGCCCCTGAGGTGACAGCCCTTCAGTCATAACTGACTATGGGAATGCTTCCCTGAGGTGACAGCCTTTCAGTCATAACTGACTATGGGAATGCGTCCCTGAGGTGACAGACCTTCAGTCATAACTGACTATGGGAATGCGTCCCTGAGGTGACAGACCTTCAGTCATAACTGACTATGGGAATGCGTCCCTGAGGTGACAGCCCTTCAGTCATAACTGACTATGGGAATGTGCCCCTGAGGTGACAGACCTTCAGTCATAACTGACTATGGGAATACGTCCCTGAGGTGACAGACCTACAGTCATAACTGACTATGGGAATGTGCCCCTGAGGTGACAGCCCTTCAGTCATAACTGACTATGGGAATGCGTCCCTGAGGTAACAGACCTTCATTCATAACTGACTATGGTAATGCGCCCCTGAGGTGACAGACCTTCAGCCATAACTGACTATGGGAATGTGCCCCTGAGGTGACAGACCTTCAGCCATAACTGACTATGGGAATGTGCCCCTGAGGTTACAGACCTTCAATCATAACTGACTATGGGAATGCTTCCCTGAGGTGACAGACCTTCAGTCATAACTGACTATGGGAATGTGCCCCTGAGGTGACAGACCTTCAGTCATAACTGACTATGGGAATGTGCCCCTGAGGTGACAGACCTTCAGTCATAACTGACTATGGGAATGTGCCCCTGAGGTGACAGACCTTCAGTCATAACTGACTATGGGAATGCTTCCCTGGGGTGACAGACCTCAGCTGCTTATTTTCCTGGTGTTCCTTTCTACGTTTTGCCCTCTCTGCTGCTTGCTGTGAGAGCTTCTTTTCGTCCAGCCTGAGGTGGCGCCGTAGAGAGCATCGCCATTTGCTGCGATCGGTAGCTTCATCCTCCAAAGTTGCTGGATTTGTGTCCAGTGCCCTCGTGTCTCTCTTGCACACATCTTTCAACCTCAGCTGTGGTCGCAACAATTGTCCTTTTGCTTTCTGCCAGTTGTCCGTAGAAGATATTTTTCGGGTTGCGACTACCTTCCATGCAGTGGACATGGCCAAGCCAACGTAGTCTGCGCTGTCTAAGCAGTGTAATCATGAAATGCATTGGATACGAACGCGATATTTAATAAAGAAAAGTTACATATAGACTTTACTTATTCTAAATTCCAAATATATTGGTACGAAACCTGAAAATAAACATGAATTTACCAAAGTAGATCATTACAGAGCTTAGTGTTTCTTAAGTAGATGTCTACAGCTCTGGGATTGCGTGCAGCTGTTCTAGATAATGCATTCTGTTTTTCTCTTTCTCCCGTGCCAGTTATCATGTTGCCTGTTTACTATCCTATCTTCATTCCCTATCTATTTTGCTTTTATCTACTACTTAATCTCCTTGATCTGTTCGGTTGTCGTTGTACAGGTGTATCATTGCGAATCGTTACGGTGCGACGCTCTCCAGCAATTTTAGATACGATCTAGCAATTTCATATCGCAGAAATGCTTGTAGGTGTTTATTGATATCATCGTTCAGCTCCCTGTCTTCAACAAATTCATGCTAATCAATCCTGCCTAGTGCCACCCGTTCAAGGTCTTTCAAAGTCTTCTCTCTCTCTCTCTCTCTCCCTGTTATTTCTGCATCTAGTTCTCTTCTCCGTGTGTTTTGTTACTGTATATATATATATATATTTTTATCTCTCGCTCTCTCTACCTCTCATATGATTCCAGAGTAAGACCCATCTATTGCTACCAACACGTTACGTCAGTATGTGACCTGTCAAACGCCGGTGTGTTGTTGTATGTAACCTCCATCGGTCATAGAAAACTATGGGAATGCATCCCTGAGGTGATATCCTTTAGCTGCCTTTATTTGTGTGTGTCTAGCATTCCTTTTGGCAAGTTCTTTTCTTTTCTGCTTGGTGTGAGAGCTATTTTTTTTTTTTTGGCCCTGTCTGAGGTGGCCCCGTAGGGGGCATTGCCATTTGGTGCGATCAGCAGCTTCATCGTCCTAAGTTGGTGGATTTATGTCCAGTGACGTCATGTCTCTCTGGCACACATCTCTGAACATCAGCTGTGGTCGCCTGGCTGTTTTTTTTTTTTTTGTCATCTGCCAGTTGTACCTCTCCCTATGTCGGAAGTAGCCCCTGGCGACATGCCATGCACCAATTGGGCGAGATGCTTGTAACCGGTAACTGCTACTTCCCGCGTTGTGCCGACACCATAAGGTGAAGTTGGAGTGTTCTCTCCAGGACGTGAGCTTGGGCACAGTTATATGGAGATAAGCTGTTGCCTATGCAGCATGTTCCCCCTCTCCACGTAGTTGGTAGGTCCAAAAGAACGGCAGTAGCCGATACAGCTTGGTAAAGTTGGAGTGTTCTCTCCAGGACGTGAGCTTGGGCACAGTTATATGGAGGTAAGCTGTTGCCTATGCAGCATGTTCCCCCTCTCCACGTAGTTTGTAGGTCCAAAAGAACGGCAGTAGCCGTTACAGCTTGGTACCAGCCACATCGCAGGAGTTGCCATAATAATGTCGAAATCAACAGTATACTTCTATGAGACTCCCACTCCGGATTTTTATCCTCAGGGTTTACTCCCGACGTCTTTCCGTCTTCTTATTAGTCTTCTTATTAGTCTTCTTATTAGTCTTCTTATTAGTCTTCTTCCTTTCTCTTGTCTTACTAACCCATCAGTTCCACATCGGTGACCTTGCCTTACTTGTTCTTCTTCTTTCGTTCGCTTGAAATATATTGTCTATATCTGCAATGTTGTTTCTTGTATAAACTTCACTGTCTTTTGTAGTTCATACAGAGTTCTGTATAGTTTTGCTTCCAGTGTTGTTTCTCTGGGCCAGTGGGTTTGCCTCAATATATCATATTCGGGGCAATCTTGAAGTATGTGCTCTGCAGTCTGGGGTGCTCATCCACATGTACACATGGCTGAATTGCCAAACTTAAATTTTTTATACATGTGGCTGCGGAGTCGGTTGTGTCCTGTTCTGAGGCGCAGAATGACACTTTGTTCTCTTCTGTTCATAGCTTGGTAATCGTCCTGTTGGTGGTTTTCTGATTGATTTGATCATCTTTTTCTTCTGATGGTACGTAACTGGTACATCCGGTTGCTCGTCTGACCTTGCCTGACCATCTCAATCTTTATATTCTACGCAAGCACCTATTTATGAAAATAATTGACTTCTTGGTTGATATTTTTGTTCTTGGCCATGTTACGTAGCCACAAAATAGGACTACCTTGGCATTGTAACAGAAGATTCTTACTTTTTGTGTTCGGCTTGATGTCTTTTTGTTTCCGTGCTGTATATTCGTACTGTATATAAGTCTCTGCTTTTTTTTACATTTTTACATCCTCACTTGTATTCATTGGACATACACGAAACAAATATCTAACCAAAGAGGAATAACTGCCTATAGACTAATAAGATGTATTTTCTTTTTTTTTCATTTGCAGAAACAATTAAAAATTAAAAATATATATATTGTCACGAGAGGGTTGATTATTATTTAAATTATAAGATATCCTGGACAAAAAGCTGTATCCGGTGATACCAGGATAGTGCCAGATAAGAGACTGGTCTTATAAAAAATACCCCCTTTTGTGAAAAGAATAAGGGTGTATCGACATCAAAGGTAGGATCAAGCTGTATAAGTTTCCAGGTATGATGAAATTATATGTTCCTAGATTCCTATGGGCTCCTTCTCAAGATCCTCCTATGATTATATTATTATTATTATTATTGTTGACTCTGCTAGAGGTATTAACTAAATTATCTACCAACAAGAACTTGAACTCAACTTAAATAATTAAGTAAGTCTGCTGGTAAATATTTACAATTTATTTTTACAGTTCTTATTTTCTTCTTGAAAATCTTTAACGAAAAACAAACTTCAATTACAAAATTAAATAAATATGCACTTGAAAATTGTTCAACAAAATTTTCAAAGGTCTCTGAATTCGTAGGAGGTTATCACTGGATATAACTATGCCCCAACATGGGTCATCATTTGATTACTGTCTATAATCTTGGAGTGACTGGCATACTCTACAGTGGCCTTGTTTTTCACTCATCTGTAGAATGAAGCTGGTTCCACTTTGGTCCTGGGAGTAAAGTTAATGATCTTCCTCCAGAATTATGTGTAGTTGGGTTTACAGGATATAACCTGAAACGAATTAGAGGTAACCCCTATATTTTCCATCACTATCCCACTATCACAAAGGTCGGGGATAATAGACAGTTTCAGACAGTGTGTGGCATTATAATTATACATAGGCAACAGGAAAAAGATATTTATAACTTTTCCACGGGGAATCACTCAATGATTTCTTGTGAATTTTTCAAAAGTGTGTGTCTAGAAAGCTTTGATCGTAAATTTCAACATTTGTTACATGCATAGTGCATTTTCACCAACATCAACTCTATTTATTGCTAGTTTTATACTGATTCTGTATAATAGTAGTTAGCAGAGCTTCTTTTGTTCACAATGAGAAATAAGACAAAGACTGGGAGGCGTGTACACCAACAAACCGTTGCCTGAAAATGAGACACCTATTGTCGATAGTGACGCTATAAAACCTCTGTGCTCCTCAGCAAAGAAAATAAAGGTCATAAACGTCCAAGAAAGTGAAGGACAAGCTAAAAATGACAACAAAGGAAATGGGTTTATCCTTATGGATGTAAAACTACTGTTTGGGTTTTTATGCGCTAACTTTAGATATGACAAATGTTATCAGTACTCACTGACCTGTGAGATCGTCGAAGAGACTCGGAATGGCTTTTGTCATGAAATCAGTATCAAGCGCACAAACAGTGGCGAATGGACTGCCAATTTCAATACTTCTGATGTTTCATCTTCAGCTACTCACAAACAAAGAAGTAAATGTGCGAATGGTGGCATTTGTGCGTTCTATTGGGAAAGGCCACAGTGCATTGCAGAATTTTTCGATATACATGAACACAAGTCAACGCATGGCAAAGAAAGCATACAGGAGAACGCTGCACAGGATCTATTCAGCAAGTAAGGACATTGCAATGGAAAGACCCTGAGAGCACTGAAAATGGGATTCATAGACACTGCAGCTGCAGTAGAAGGAGACCTTTATTCAACAGGAGCTCATTAAACTTCATTTTGTGAGTTCTTTTTCTGTTTTTCTTTGTTTTTCTCGGAATTGTCTTTTTAGCATAATTGGTGATCTTTGAAACAAGATATCTCTGGATCTGTACATTCAATTGACATGAAAATTAACACAGTTGGTTATCATATAATCTTACAGATTATGACCTAAAATGGATACAATTGAATTCAAAATTTTAGTTTTATGACCATCATGCATATATAATGAGGCACAAATATCAAACATTCAAGAAATATAAATTTTGAAAATTCATTACAAATCAACCTTTCGGTCAATATCTGTTATTTTAGGTCAAAACCTCAAGCTATATATACTAATTCAATTTGCCAAGTTTCAGTCAGATCCTTGTAAAAATAACATAGTTATGATGTTTTAAAAAAGGTGTATAATTTATTCACTACGGCGGCCATATTGGATAGCTAATTTGCATAATTAATGAGGTCATTATGTGGACAAAAATGTTAAGTCCATACTAACACTATACCCATGGTTGTTTGATTCTGAGATGAAAATTTGAGTTTTTTACCCTACAAGGTAGTCTACTACCTTAAGTCTTGTATAAAATACTAAGTAATAGCTTAAACAATCCAGTAAAACAATCGCTTTCATTCTTCCTTACGTTCCTGATGTGTGTGGTCCTTTCCATCAAGAAATAATTCTTTAAATGCTTTTCTAAACCTACAGACACACTTTTACCACCATTCTCAATTATTTGAATATATATCTTGGCAGTGTTTTGCTTCCAGAAGTTTCACAATGGTTCTAACACATCTACACACTTCCTAACGCACAAGTGAATTAATCAATATATATATATATATATATATATATATATATATATATATATATATATATATATATATATATATATATATATATATATATGATATATATATATATATATATATATATATATATATATATATATATATATATATATATATTCTTTCCCTCAGGCACGTACAGTCGAGCTGTTAATGGTTGTAATGGTCTGCTCTCAGTTACAAAAGGCAAAGGCACTATTCACTAACACTTTTTGCGCTCACTGTAATTTTCAAAATATGACTGGCCTATTTCCGTTTTGAACACACTCTATATATAGACCAAGGTCGGACGTCCGAGGGGTTTCCTGCTCAACTAGTATTTTGCGTTCCGAAAATGTATGTAAGATCTGCCTATGTGTACAAATCAGGAAAACTAAGATTTTAGTTATCTACGTTATTCTTGGAGCGATTTTCTTCATCTAAAGCTTAAAATACGCTCTGAATTATCTTTTAACTTCCTATCTAATTGTCTTTTACTTTCCTAAGTGCATTTTATTCTATGCGTACTCTAAACAGCAAAATTATGAACTAACCTGAGGCTTCGATGCATTCAACCAGAGATTTCTCTCTTAATATACTACTGGTTGTAAAAGTCTCTGCACAGACGTGTAGAGCAACATCTCCAATATCGTATTGGTGACCTGTTCTAGGTGGTACTTCTTTACTAAGTCTGTAATTAATTGTCATCCTCCACTCGTTTGCACAGATTAGTCCTAGCCATTTTGACTGTACAATGCTTTAGTAAACAAGGCATAAAGGTACCTTCTGATTGGTCCGTGTATCAAGCAGTTCCTACAAAGTATGGCGCGCGGTTTGGTTAGAATTACTCAGAAGGACGTGTTGTGAAACAGACCACTTCACGACATATATATACAATGGATAATAAACTGAGGTTACAAGAGACAGCAACAATTGGTGCCCGTTATGAAATCCTGTGTTGAACAGGCCAGATCTCAGCTGAGTTTTTAAAAAAATGTATGTGTGTATTACATTACACACACACACACACACACACACACACACATATATATATATATATATATATATATATATATATATATACACATATATATACCGGTTTATATAATTAAGAACAATTTAAACCACTTAATGGTTACAACAGTTACTGAATATTTCAACTGAGATTATAATATTAATATAAATCGTCCACGAGGGACCTGTTAACTGTTGTGGATAAAAATAGGCTATGAGGATAGAGGTTACAAAATCTATTTTGTTCTGGCGTCATTTAAGAAAGAAGTCTGTCTCACTCCTATTATTTAGTGTGAAATCACATTTTTTCAAACCCCCTCCCATCCCCCTATCGTTACAAAATTTTCACCCTCTCCCTCTTGTGGCCTTTGATGATTTGGCTAGTCTGTTATACCCTACTTATATTTTGGTTGATCGTATAGGTTCGCATCTCTGCCCTAACAGTAGGCTGCTTGTTGTGTGGTAAGAAAATTCTTTCTTTCAGACGACAACGTTACTCAGAACAACAGTTGATAAATGAGTTACGATGACAGCAGGGTTCATATTAAACATAGATCTTTAGTTACATAAGCTATCGTAAAATAGGCCAAATGTTGGCTCTTGACAACATCTGTAAAACAATATGCCCAACCTTCCACCTGAGATTGGCAAACTTGTACCACAAGATTAGTAGGTAATATTTCAGTGTCACTCTATCTCTCTTGCTGCTTCAGTTATCATAACCTTCTCTAGTGGCTATTGGGGACCACACTTTGAGAACCACTGTTGCCATAATTTGATCTGCCATCTATCCCTTCATATGTAAACAAAGTCTCTCTTATACTCTGACATATTATTTTGTTTCTGCCTTGGTAACGAAACTGGCCTAACCGCCAGGGGTGTACATTTTGCAAGTCTATCTTCTAAACTCAAGACTATCGGCTGTCTACTGTTCTTCTCATTTACCTAAAAGTTCATCGACAGGTTTTGTGTAAACTCTACATACCTGGTATCTCGAAATACACACATTTCTCTCACTTGGAAACCTGACATCTCGTCCTCAGAATAAATAAAACTGTCATACACAAACGTGGCAAATATCGAGATAGACGTCTGGGCGATAGTACAGTTTTTCTGCCACCGCAGAATCAACCAACGTACATTGGCTTATCGGCCCGATGGAACTTCTTCTACTCGCTACCACATCTAGAAGCTAACTCTATCACATCTCGGAGCAAACTGATTTAATCTAAAAACGTCGATTTGCAACGACGACTATTTTCGGACACTCCAGAACACTTTGTCTGACAAACAATTCACAAGAACATAAATTCCCCGTGCGTAGTTCCCCTCGTTCACCTTGCCAAAACAAGACAAAACAAAACAACAATCCTCAACCAAGGGATGTAAGCACAACTCTTGACCCCCTCTCTTCCTTCTATCGATTATTCCCCTTAGACTACTAATCAAAACTCAGCTAATATCAATCATAAACATTAATCTCATAAAAATAAATCTAACCGAATTTTCCCTCTTAACCACCCTAACGGTTACACTTTCATTGCGTAACGTCATATGTGGGCGACCGCCTTGTCCATGTTCCTAGTCTCAAATGTTCTGTTTTTCCCCCCTACTATTTCTACCACAACTAATTCAACCCCAATTTTAGCAACTTTTATCCCTTTCATCCCAAAGGAAATACCCCGTTCTGTTCAATCAATTCTTTCTTACAGAACCTCATCAGATTTATGACCTC
>JAMPIV010009328.1:27500-42500 GCA_024509875.1 Oreohelix idahoensis | reverse complement strand
GTTGACAGGAAATCATAGCCACAGATGTACATGCAAGAGTGGCACCCTCCTCATCTACTGAAACAGTTTGATCTTAAGAGACAGTTAAAAACAAGGTCACTTAAGAGATTTGGTGAAACTGCGGACACGTTCCCCACCTTAATTATTTCGTTCACCCAGAAATTTCTGTATTTCTGGTGTCTTCCTTTTAGATGAATGCCTGTCTAGCTGGATGAACTGTATTAATCCCAATCAACCTATTTTTTTTTTTTTTTTTTTTCCACTTTTATTTAAAATCTCCCGAACTCTGCATATTTGTTGCGTGTCATATCTTTTGACGCCCAAGATCTCTATGGATGACTAGCTATCACTAATCATCAATGACCATCCACTTTATTTCTTACTTACTTAGTCATCCCTCTTCTACCGTGAGGTGTAGAGGTTTTGAGGAGGGAGCGCCATACTATCCTATCGGCTGTCTTCCTCCTGACCTGGTTTCATTCTAGTCCTCCGTCCTTCAGAGAGTGCCTAATGTTGTCCTCCCAATGGACTCTTTTTACACTTACGATCTCTATGGATGACCAGTTATCTCTAATCATCAATGACCATCCAGTTTATTTCTATGCCGTAAAATGTATGGAAAATTCATTTTCTGATTTTAGCGCATTTGGTAACAGCAATAAAAGTATAGGCTGATTGAAAACTTAATTCCGATTTTTTAAATTGTTATTTCTTCTCTCCTACCCAACTAATTTATACGAAACAAACGTTAACATAAAGAAAATTAACTGCCTTTTTATTACATTTAATGCTACTTCACATTAATGTTACCAATCAAACGTGCGCTCCGTTTTTATCAGCACATATTTCATAGCAGGCAGCCATTTTTAAAAATGTCTATCGTAACGTCTGCTTCTTGCCCATTTTATATTTTAATTTTGCTTTATTTTTTTCTTAAAAATAAATAAATAAAACTTAGTAGTCACATGGCTGTTCATTGCTCATTGTTTTAACCTTTGTTTGAAGGATATCCAGTGGATACAAATTAAGATATCCAGTGGATACAAATGAAACTATCCAGTGGATACAAATGTTAGATATCCATTTGATACGAATGAAGATATCCAGTGGATATTAATGAAGATATTCAACATTTTAAATTCGGAAGTGACGTGACAATCAGCTGTTAGTAGGGTGGAGGCATATCTGGAGTCATCCTAATATGACCACCTACTATGCACCATGCTGCAATATACGTACGTGTAAGTGAACATTGTAAAATGTATCATTTCTTCTGTACTATCTGCTGTTGGGGCATATATTTGTATAAAATTGATGTCAATTGGTCTGCCACTCAGTTTAACTAACAATTGGTCTACTATTCAGTTTAACTAACAATTGGTCTGTTGCTCAGTTTAACTAACAATTGGTCTTTGCTCAGTTTAACTAACAATTGGTCTGTTGCTCAGTTTAACTAACAATTGGTCTGTTGCTCAGTTTAACTAACAATTGGTCTGTTGCTCAGTTTAACTAACAATTGGTCTGTTGCTCAGTTTAACTAACAATTGGTCTGTTGCTCAGTTTAACTAACAATTGGTCTGTTGCTCAGTTTAACTAACAATTGGTCTGTTGCTCAGTTTAACTAACAATTGGTCTGTTGCTCAGTTTAACTAACAATTGGTCTGTTGCTCAGTTTAACTAACAATTGGTCTGTTGCTCAGTTTAACTAACAATTGGTCTGTTGCTCAGTTTAACTAACAATTGGTCTGTTGCTCAGTTTAACTAACAATTGGTCTGTTGCTCAGTTTAACTAACAATTGGTCTGTTGCTCAGTTTAACTAACAATTGGTCTGTTGCTCAGTTTAACTAACAATTGGTCTGTTGCTCAGTTTAACTAACAGGACTCGATCTGATATTGCCCAAAATCCCTTTACTTCTTGCCCTTTCTGCATCTAATATTATTCCTACTCCTCTTTCATGTTGATTTCCTCCAGAATAAATTATTTTGTAATTGTCAGAATACATTTCACCTGTTCCGGTATATCGCATTTCACATAGCCCTAATACATTTACATTTATTCTTTCCATTTCTATCATCTTGATGTTGTCTAATTTTCCATTCTGCATTAGTGTCCTGACATTCCAAGTTCCTATGTTTAAGTTATCTTTAATTCTAATTTTGCTAACAGTAGCTCGATGACGATCGGGTATCACTTGTATCACGCGATACTCCCCCTACCGGACGAGGTGATTGTTTTGGAATTCCCCTTGACGTCGTTTTCTTTGTCTAGAAAATTGTTTTGATTCATGATTGTACAAGGGATAATACGACGGTAGTTTCCCGTTGCTTACCGTCGGTCTGTGTACGGTTGTCTCCGCTAGCCTTTGACTAAAAAGCCAAACCCACAAGGCAGTGGGGAGGGACGAGGTTAAAGCGCCTCCATCTCGCTGGTTGTCACATCATAAAGCTTCAGAGGTGATTTGATACAGATGTTTGGTTCACGGCTGATTATTCAGTAATCACAGCTAACCTCTACATCTAGAGGTCATTCAACCATCCACCACCCGGTTGACGCGCCTGGTAGGAGGACAGGTTCCTTCCCTTTTACAATGAACGTGATATGGCAATGACTCAGTGTAAATTTTATGAGACAACTGTTATACTTGGAGACTTCAATGCAAAGGTTGGAAATGAAAAAGGTGATGATGTGACTGGTGGTTGTGGCCTGGGAGAAAGAAATGAGAGACGTGACAGACTGGGCAAGACCACATGACATGATAGTAGGAAACACCTGGTTTAAGCAGCATCCTAGACGCCTTTTGGACGTGGAAGAGTCCAGGGAACAATGTTCATAATCAGAATGACTACATACTAATATGCAGGAGATTTAGACACAGTTTGAAATCTGTGAAAACTAGGCCAGGAGCAGACTGCAACAGCGATCATGTATCAGTAATAGGAAAACTTAGAATAAAGTTGAAGAAAGTCAAGCGAGCTTCAAACAACATCAAGTTAAACTTAGCCTTACTTAAATCAGATAAGGAAATGAGTAAAAGATACAGCATTACAGTACAGAATAGGTACAATGCAACAGACAAATACAGAGTATAGATGAACAGTGGGAAATACTAAAGGAATCGATACATCAAACATCAAAAGAAATCGTACCAGAAGTAAAGAGGACTGCAAAGAAGAAGTGGATGACAGATGAAATTTTACAACTGATGGCTGCAAGAAGGAAGAAGAAACAAGACAAAGAAGAATATGACAGACTAAATAAGGAAATAGTAAACAAATGTAAACCAGCAAAAGAAGCATGGCTAAACCAGAAGTGCAGGGAGCTTGAAGTGCAGCACAGAAGAGACAAAATCTATGTACAAGCAAATAAATGAGTTAACAGGAAGAAGGACACAGTCACTGGCTGTTTGAAATCAAAAGAAGGAGCATTGTTAATGGGTCATGAGAACATGATAGAAAGGTGAACAGAATACATCAAGGAGCTGTATGATGATGAAAGACCAGATTTGAAGGACAAGGACAGTTGTGAAGGACCTCCAATACTTGTGGCAGAAGTAAAGGATGCCATGCGCCACATGAAGAAAGACAAAGCGCCTGGAGCAGATAATGTAACAGTTGAGGAAATGGAAGCTTTGGGAGAATTTTGAGTAGAAGCGATAGCATTGGTCAAATATCTTATGATCTGCTAAAGTCCACATTCATAGCTTTGCCAAAGAAATCTAGAACCATGGAATGTGAAAAACACCGCACCATTAGTCTCATGAGTCATGTGACCAACATATTATTACGAATTATCATGAGAAGAGTGAGAAATAAAATTAAACCAGAAATCAGTGATGAACAGTGTGGATTTGTAGAAGGTAAAGGCACAAACAATGTTTTATATATATATATATATATATATATATATATATATATATATATATATATATATATATATATATATATATATATATATATATATATATATATATATATTATAAGAACATTAATAGAAAGAGCCATAGAGGTGAAGATAGATCTGTACTTGTGATTTATAGATTTACCCTTAGGCATTTGACAAAGTGAAACATGAGGAAATTATCAAAATGTTAGAAAGCATCAACATTGATGGAAAGGACTTGAGGATAATAAAGAACATGTACTGGCAACAATCAGCAGCTGTAAGAATTAGCAGCCAAATAGGTGTCGTGAGTGGGTAGGTTTTAGAAGTATTTGTCGATTTCGACAATTTGAGTGAAATCGACAATGTGAGTGAACTGTCAGAATTATAGAGAAGACACAGAAAATGTGTGAAAATAGGGTGAACTTATGACAACCTGGAAGAATCAATTAAAGCTATATCTCTTTCCAAGCCCACCACTCACTTATATGGTCTTAAGAAACACCCGCTCTCTCTTCTTTCTCACAAACAGATAGAGAATAGTGTAAGAGCTCAATATGTATGGATGAAGGTCTTGAACAGCGCAGTAACAAAAGGTTTAAATTTATTAAATGTCTTGGAAATAGAAGATATAGGAAAATATAAGTATATCAGCACATCAACACAAGTAATGCATCAAAAATCACAAGTAACAATTACATCAATTCAGACATCAAAGAACCAAACCAACTAGTAGGCCCCGACAGGAAGAATAAACAAGAGTTAACAATCCTTCCGTTCCTGTGGAACCAATACAATTAATTAAGTCAGTGTCTTTATATCGCTGCTCCTAAAGACGGGGATACTTTATAAATCCACCGGAGACGCTATCCATGTGCCGGGTTCACACCAAAAAAACACAAGATAGGCTGTAGATTAATTCTGTCTATATTCGGTCCACTACTACACGCAGAGTCTGTACTGATCAGTAGACCTAACACATCCAGGGTCGACTGAGGACAACCGTCCGTCTCTTGCGCTCTTATCCGGCGCTGTGAAATACAATAGACGTGTCTCTAATACTGAACTCGATGCGTAAATCCTGTTGGGTCTGGTTTGAGACCGTATGATGACTGAGCACTCAGTTTAAGCATACAGTCAGGTGCTTTCAATTAGGCTGCTGATGCTGTGCGAATTGATATGCTGGATGCCACTAAAGCTCTGACTTTTACTAAATAGGCGAGTAGGAACCCACTACTGCTCTATACGAGGTCAGATTTGCTGTGGCTGGTTATCCCTTGCGTGAGCTATATTCCCGTTAGCGGGCAATGTGGAGGGTTGAAATTTCAGGTATTATGTGACAACTCGTGGAGCTAGTTGCTTACTGAAACCGTGAGGTAGAGGAGAATTTTACAATCCTCGACTAGGATTCTGATTTAGCTGTGGAGTACCCTGGAACTGAGACCAAAACAAACAACCTTTACATCAAGCAACAATTAAATTATAACAATGTTATAATAAACGTTATACACCACTATAGTATGAATATTATAATTATTGTTTGGAAAATCTCGGTGCTGTCTTTATCCAAATGAGCTCCTGTTAATCCCCCTCTATCAATTTCCACCATGCATCCCACATAGGCTAATATATTTTGTACATACATGTACACCCGATCATTTGCTCTTGGCAGACATAATTCCCTCGATGTCCTCTTCCAACTCAACATGTGGGCTGTCCAACCAAGTGATTCCCGTGGAGTGGATATGCGATTCATCTTACATCATTAAGTGAATTACATAAAATATAAGCACTGGATACATTACATAATAAAATTGTATGCGCCCCTTGGGTCGACACACAAAAGGGAAAAGTAATAACCTACCAAACTGGAATACACGAAAATGCAATGTTAATGCTTTTATAATACATGATGACTTTACTTTGGACAGAATTCTGTTACTGGCTGGTTGTTAACCTTCTAGACTGCCGTTTAAGTTCTAACTGTGTCTAACTACACAATATGCATATCAGAATTCCACACCCAACCACAAGAAGTTTATCTCACAAAGTAATGCATGACTACCTCTTATAATTCAGTCGTAAATAGTAAATACACTTCACTAGTCAGGTATATGTGAATAAGTTACACCCCTGAATTTCCGCAAAAGAAATGACAGCATAAGCTTACCATTTAACCCATTGTAAGCACTGTACAAGACTACGAGGTTCTTTGCCAATTAAGTATCTGTTAGCATAAGTTTACCATTTAACCCATAGTAAACGCTAACACTAGGAGATACCTAGCAGATTAGACATCTGTTAACTTAGGATGAAGACGGCGCTACATTATCACTGAATATATCACTGAATATACTGAGGAGTCGTCCCCGATAAATAATTCAAGTCACCCTGCTATCAGCTACTTGTATATATTAAAGCTAACATGTATTATATTACAAAATGTCAACTCACCCCGAAATGCCGAGAATTAGGCAACGCAAAGTCTAACTTTCGACTGTGCCCAAAAACAAAGATGGATCTCACTCTTATACTCAAGGGCCTTTTCACTCAGCTGTCTGAGTGTGAAGATTAGGTCTTGAGTACTTCGGTTTACAAAGTCTATTCTTGTGCCCAAAATTGCCTGTCTTATTTGGCCATCTACGGGCAAGTAAAATGTACGAGTGTGCTGACAGAGTAAACTTATCAGGATTTATAGTCTTCTAGGAGACGCTAACCCAGCCACCTGTAATAGCGTGCTCACGCAGGTGTTCGGTCGCTGTGCTTTCAAGCGTAATGTCGAGTAACATAACCATTATTTTGGGACCTATATCAAACGAAAAAAGACAGGAAAATTCCCTGCATACGACATAACATTATCTCCCGCTAAACAACGATCCGGCGATCAAAGGCCACTACCAAAGTACGAACGAACGCGGGTTCAATCCCCTGGACGGAGATAAAAGAGGTTACCCGGCTATCAAAGGGTTTACTCGCTGCGCCGCTCACTACCTACCTTAGTAAGGCAGCGGCACACGCCCTTCAAAGAAATCATTTACTCGGCCAGTGGTCAAAACACTGTTACGAGCGAAGAGCTTTCCCCAAGTTTGGCAAACACCAGGTGCATCTTATGTAATATTATCATAGACTGCTGATCGCTGGGCCATCACGGACCCAATGATGCATTTTTAATGAAGGCTAGAAGCGAAAATCAAAACCCAGACACGCCTTGTTGTGGGTGACGGAGCGGGGAATAATGGGCGCTACTGCAGCAATAGAAGAATGAAAAGAAAACACAAGTGCGTATTGCCGGTGAAACCAGAGAAATTAAAAGAGTAAGGAAAATGGGACGGATTAAAAAATACAAATTATCAATCGTTTCGTCACAATAGGAACGTAAAAAAGGGTGTCAAGCAAGGATGTGTGCTGTCATCGGATCTGTTCAATCTGTACAGTGAAAATATAATGAGATCTCTAGAGGACATGCCAGGAAGATCATTCGGAAGACATAATATAAACAACTTGAGAAAAGCTGATGATGCAGTCTTAATAGCAAACAGTGAAAATGTGCCCGCGTCAGTTAAATGTGCAAGTAGTTATATTGATTTTATTTTCAATTTGGAGTTAATCCTTTTGATGTTGTTGTTATCCAAGTGCTAACTGGCCTTCCGCCAGAGATGGTAATACTTGACTTTTTCTCATTTTTCTTTCCAGGTTCATTCTTCTCTTTAGGTTTAGTGATAAGCAATATCTTATAATGGTTTTCAAATGTTCCAACTGTATGTTACGAATAAAACACAGCAATATAGAAAATTCAATTAGAGTTTATTGATGTCATTAGGCAAACACTGTAAATTTTACAATGATGGTTGGTTATCCAAGAGGAACATTTATATATCCACAATGAAATATATATTTATATCCAATGGAATAATATACTAAATTGTCTACTTAAAAACTTGTCTTGATATTCTCAAAGACGAAGTTCACTTAAAACTATTTGTAAAATCCTCAAAAGTCCAAAATCATGGAATCATTGGAATCATAAATCCTGAAATCACTGCCCTTTCTCGCACTTCTCTCCTATGCATACTATTTCTTCTTTTTTTCCCCGCCAATTTTCACACGATGCTTTCTTTTTTCACACGGTACAATTATGTACATTTGCACACGTTTTCTCTGCTTTTCGAGCCATGCGGTCACAAACAGGAGCTGAGGAATTGGTTGATACAATAGTGATAGAAAGCGAAAATAAAGACTTTAGCCTTAACAGCAAAAAGACAGAAGTAATGGTCGTCTCAAAGGAAAGGGCTTCCCCAGAATGCACAATCAAAGTAAATGGAACCGTTTTAAAACAAGTCAATAAATTCAAATACCTGGGAACATTAATAACAGTGGATGGAAGATGCATCTCAGAAGTGAAGAGCAGAATAACTGAGGCAAAAGTAGCATTCTATAAAATGAAGAATATTTTATGCAACAATTCTTTGTTATTGGAAGTAAGAGAGTTCTTCATTGTTATATAGAACCGATCCTGACATATGGGAGTGAGTCATGGACAATTAGTAAACAAATAGGGAAGACACTAGAGACAACAGAGATATGGTTTTACAGAAAAATGTGTGACAAATCGTCTGAACATGCTCTTTTGTGTGATTTCTCACACCTTCAGCCCTCCGGCAGTATCCTTTCTTTTTCTTCAGTTTTCTCACTCATCGCTTTTATTTGGCATAAATCATGCCTTTTCATTTGGATTTTCACTATTTTGCTCTATGCTGGACATAGCATGGTGAAGTCTCTAACACGCCACTCCCCTATGGCAGTATTTGCTACGGGAGTAACTGTGTTACGTACATTTATTACCTAAGGGGGTAGTCTTCGGTCCTGCCAAATGTACGCACCAGTTTTAGATAGTTATATTATTTGTGCGTTCGATTGATTCACGCACTGACGTGCACAAGGCAATGTGAGTTGCTTTGGAACGCATGGGTAACCTAGTTTGGGGATTGTGACGTCATGTTTTGAACGGGGCAGTGCGGACTTTGTTATGTCCGAGATATATATTATTGGAATTTTCTGGCAGTTTTGTATAAGCCAGTATGTTATATTGATTCAATTGGTATTCTTGACGAAGCCAATGATGGAAGGATCATGTAAGTGTCGCCCCGGTTATATTTGTATATTTATTGCCGTAAACTAAAGTATCAGGCCGCTCCCAGTTGTAGTCTAGCGGGAAGTCATCTTAGCATGTAATTTCCTAGAATGGACAGACGGTGGTCATATTATATTACCGTATAGGAATAATACCTGCGTGTAAACCAGTTTATTTATTCGTATGCTTCATATTTTATATGCCGTACCTTCTTCTATGCCAAAGTCGTGGCATGGATGTAAAGAGAGGTTAGCCGATTCAGAACTCGAACCTGAATAGATTGTTGTGGATGTTTATAAGACTTAATTCTTGAAGAATCACTAAGAATGATCAGCAACTTCAAAGTATGACATTTTGTACCTATAATCTGTAACTATGATCGTATCGTTCCTTCGTATGTGCCATGTTGAATAAACTATATGTACAGTAAACTCGAAGAACTGGAAGAACAGGTAACAGAGGCCAGCCATGTAGCAGAAAAGGACAAAACAGTTGAGGCAAACATCGCTTATAAAGCTATCTCTGCAAAATACAGGAAAACGTTAAACTGTTCAGCCAAAAATAACTGGATCAAAACAACAGAAAGTCTTAACCTCAACAAAGATGGAAGAAAATCATGGAGGCTAGCCAAAGCCTTAAATGATGAGGAATGCAAAAATAAGGAAATAGCCCTACAACAAAATGAAAAAATACTTACAAAGAAAGAAGCAGCAAATGTTTTTGCTCAAAAATTCTCACTTGAGAGCCAGATAAATGTTCCACTGGACAGAAAACAAGAAATTATCAAAGAGCAAGAACTTTTCCAAAATATATCAACAGTTCTAGAAGAGCACATGACATCAAACCTCACCATGAGAGAGCTAGAGGCAGCCATTGTATCCCTTAAACAAAGAAAGTCACCTGGAAAAGCCGGGGTAACAAATGACATGCTTAAAGGGCTAGTTCCTAATGCCAAGAAAGCCCTCCTCAAGATTATGAACTATAGCTGGAAGCGTGGAATTGTACCACAGGCCTGGAAAGAAGCAGTACTAGTTCCAATCCTTAAAAAGGTCAAAGACCAAATGGACCCTGCTACTGATGTACTGGGGGTGCTGTGTTTTAGTGCTGCTGACTGGCACAGCTGACAAGGTTGATGTCAGCAATGTCGGGCTTACTGATAGTGGCCGACAGGTGTTTACTATTTGAGTGAATGTCGTGGGCCCCTCATATTTGTTTAAATGTGATGCAACCCACACAACAGTAACGTTAGGGTCGTGAAAATGGACCAACGGGTAAGATGAATAAGTTTCCACATCATTCACAGTTTATTAACGACAGGAACATTGACATCATAGACAGCAAATCACCACAAGTTATAATAGCAGATATATGCACGTTGATACAAATAATCCATATGAATTTGATTGGACTCACTAACCGCCGTCATCTCAATGACGGTGGAAGCTCTACCGTGACGAGTTCTTATATTCTTAGTTTCTTCATTATCAAGACTTTGAATAATATCGAATGTCTTCCATGAAGGTACAATGTGTTATCCTTCATACCAAAAAAAAAAAAACCTGGACACACTAGCGGCACGCCATTACCAACCGTGCCGAAGCCCTGCCAGATACTCAATGCCCCCAGATTATAGTTTCTCTCCCTTCAACTCAGTACATTTTCACTCAAGCGCGAACTAAAAGATTGACATGTGAGATCAGCTCACCTATTTGTCTCAGCTCACCTATTTGTCTCCCCAACTTCGTGATTCACTCATCGTGTCTATTTAAACTCTTTCTTTAAAAATAAAACATATCCAGTTGAGCTATTATGTTCAAATATAGTGCACAAAGGCACGCAAACAATTAACCATCTCATAACTTTAGATGTGCTCACAAGCGTGTCTATAAAAAACTAGACCCGCACGTGAAAATCCCAAACACTTAACTCCCACGCGAAAACATGACTTAACAGACCCCAACAGCTACAGACCCATCAGCCTTCTAAGCTGCACGGGAAATCTTATGGAGAGAATGATCAATACCAGATTAAGTTGGCACCTCGAAGAAAAACAAATTCTACTGCACCAACAGGTAGGCTTCAGGCAACATAGATCTACAAAGGATCAAGTCACCTACATTGCACAGGAAATCGAAGATGCTTTCCAAGAAGGAAAGCACACATTAGCAGTCTGGGTAGATATGGAGAAAGCATTTGATAAAGTTTGGAAAGATGGGCTAAGAGTTAAAATGCTTAAATATGGAGTCTGTGGAAGAATGTATAACTTGATCAGTCACTACCTAACAAACAGAACAGCTAGAGTGCAGGTGCACGGACAGTTAAGCAAAAAGACTACAATGGAACATGGAGTCCCACAGGGTGGGATCCTTTCCCCAACACTCTTCCTTATATATATATGTATATATATATATATATATATATATATATATATATATATATATATATATATAATATATATATATATATATATATATATATATATATATATATATATATATATATAACAGAAAACATCCACAAGAATGTCCACAACTCCCTCTATGCTGATGACCTGGCCATGTGGACTTCAGAAGAATACATCACCACAGCAAGAGTGCGCATGCAGGATTCACTGCTAGCCCTTGAAAGTTGGTCCAGAAAGTGGTTGCTTAAAATAAATGAACAAAAACTACACACACTATTTTTACCTTGTCAAATAAACCACAGCAAGCAAAGCTACAACTAAATGGGCAGGCAGTACGAGAAGATGAAACACCAACATATTTAGGAATCACACTAGACCGCCGAATGACGTGGAAATCACAGATAAACAAAATACAGCTAAGGGCAAAACTTCTCATGGCCATCATGAAAAAGTTAGCTGGTACCACATGGGGTGCTGATGAGAATATCCTCAAAAAGCTGTACACAGGCAGAATCAGACCTGCTATGGAATACGGCATCACAGCTTGGTCGACGGCAGCAAAGTCAAATTTTGACAGAGTAAACAGACTCCAAAACCAAGCAGCACGTATTATAACAGGGGCCCTAAAGTCCACACAAATCAACCATATGGAAAGCATTATAGGGCTACAGTCAATGGAGGATAGACGTGACAGCAGAGTCCTAAAACAAGCTGAAAAATTTAAGAGACTCGAAGGACACCCCATGTTCCAAAGAATGAATAGGCTAGGAAGAGGCAGGCTCAAGCGAACTAACTTTGTAGCCCAAGCAAAAGAAAAAATTAGCAAAAATACCATGCTAGCAAGCTCAGTTGCAAAGAAAATCCCAACAAGCTCAACTTTCCCACTGTGGAAAATAAGATGCTTTCCTGAGTTAAAATCTGATATTCCAGGCATTGAAAGTAAGGGAACACAGACAGAAACACAAAGAAAGTGTATAGCAACCAAGTATATTGACCAAACATTCCCAGCAAAGCTTTGGACACATGCATATACTGATGGTTCAGAAAAAAATGCAGTTGAAAAGGGGGGTGCCGGCATCCTCATAAAATTAAAGAATAGAATCCACTCTATGGCAATTGCCACTGGCAAATACTGCAATAACTTCAGTGCTGAAGCAGAAGCCCTGAAACAGGCAGCGGAAACTCTTATTGAATGCAAAGCACAGGCAGAAAAACAGATAGTAATCTTTACAGATGCCCTCTCAGTAATAACAGCGCTGAAGAGCCACCATGCTAAAGGATCGAAAGATCTGATAAAGATATACCAGACCTAAGAGTCTTTTATATTTGGACATGCGCCCTAATATAACCGACTAGGTTGAACGGGACGCGCCTCGCCAAAACGAGGCAAAACTTTATTTAAAAAAAAAAAAAAAAAAAAAAGATCTGATAATCTCCCTTGAAAGACTGGCCAAATGCTTCAATAAGTGCACTATCCAGTGGATACCAGCCTATTGCAACATACCAGGAAATGAGGAGGCAGACAAACTTGCTAAGGAAGGAGGTGCCTTACAACAAAATGATATAGAGACAACTTACGCAATGGCAAAGACTACTATAAAGGCTACATTCAAGTTCAAATGGGAAAGAGAGCACCCGGGCCACTTGAAAAATGATGCATATCATCAACTATCCAGGAAAGAACAGGTCATCATTTTTTAGCTACGGACTGGACATAACAGACTGAGATACCATCTATACCACAAATACAAAATTTGTGCAACAGATCTCTGCACCTGCGGTACCAGCCCGATGACAGTCGAACACCTGCTGCAGTACTGCCCAAATGAACGGAGTAACATATGGCAACAACCCACTTCTGTCAACGAAAAACTGTTTGGAGATGTCGGGAACCTTGAGTTGACTACTGCCTTTATTAGAGTCATAAATGTGGAAGTCTGAAGGCGAACGAGAAAGAAGAAGAAGATCCTAACACTTCACTCAACTCAATTTCTACTATGGGATTACATTTACATTTTTTATGAACCCATCAAGTTAGTGTATAGTCATCTCAGGACATGTCACCACAACCCAAGTGTTGTGAGTACCCAGGGTAGCAAAGAAAAAAAAAACAAGTTATCCAATCAAAGTAACAATCACGTGTGTGACATAATCGATAAATATGCTACGACCCTGCGCATGCGTTGAAAACCTATACACGAGCTGTTTATTGTTGTTGTAAAAGCAATTTTCTGGACTGCGTGGAGCCAGATCAATACAACTGGTTATAGATTATTGATAGCGATCGCGTTGGCAGTTCGGTGAACTCATTTTAAAAATGAATACTCCTCGTCTCTTCTTGTTTGTTCCTTGCCTCTTCTCGCTTCCGCTTACCGGCTTTTTTTTTTCTCACACCTCTTCTTGTTTTCTCTCACCTGTTTTTTTTCCTTAATTCTCTTTCTTTCTACCTCTATTTTTTTATATTTTTGGTTCCTTCTTTGTTTTTCTATTTTCTTCTGATTGTTCTTGTTCTTTTTCTTCTGCTTCTACATTTTCTTCTACTTTTTCTTCATCTTCTGCTTCTAATTCTTCTCCCTCCTCATTTTTTAAAAACTGTCACTGTTGCTGTTCTTGAATTTGGCATCTTCTTTCTCTTTCTTCTTTTTTCTCTTAAATAGCAAGAAAGAATGATAAATAGAAATAAAGAACAGATGGACAACTATATATTATGTTAAACATTCATTCATTCATTCCTTCACTGTTCTTTGATTCCCTGTGAAGTGAAGTATGTCCGTCAACACATTGACATCACGTCTTTGATTCCCTGAGAAGTGAAGAATGTCAGTCAATACATTCACATCACGTCTTTGATTCCCTGTGAAGTGAAGTATGACAGTCAACACATTCACATCACGTCTTCTAGCCCTGTGCCATCCGTCCAAGGTCAATCTAAGTCCTCTTTAACTTTGTCCATGTCTGTGCCCAATGCCCTTATTCATATGGTTTCTGAACGTCCTCCATATCTCTTTTCCTGGGGATTCCAGAACAAGGACTGCCTTGTAATGCTATACACCTGGTTTACTCAAAGTATGTCTCATCCAGCTCCAATCTTTTCATCACCACTTGTTCCACAGTTGTTCTGTGTGGTTCTTGAATGTTTAAGAACATCGGTTTGATCATAAATAAGCGACTATACTTCCACCTCACGAACAAATATGACAACTGCGCCCTACCAAGCATTTTACAAGAAACGGACTAGGGGCGTTATGAGTAATGCTAGCACCCTCATCATGTAAAACAGGTTGCTCCGTAAACCACATTTGGTTATGTTGCAAGACCTAGAGGTCTTCTATTTTTGGACATGCGCCCTAATATAACCGACTAGGATGAAAGGGACGCGCTTCACCAAAATGAGGCAACATCATTATTTTTGACACAAAAATCCAATACCATAATTCCCGTCGTAAGTACGTCGGTCGGTCGGTCACATCATGCACACCGTCATTTACGCACTTTTCTATTTTCGAGAGAGTACATTAACTTTCAACCACAGCTAAGGGGTGCAACTGTGGTTGAAAGTTAGACAATAATTGTATTTTTTCCCT
>JAMPIV010009328.1:0-22500 GCA_024509875.1 Oreohelix idahoensis | reverse complement strand
AAACTGAAAGTAAGGTAAAGGAGGAAAAGAATTAACGAATGAACGAATGTCATCTTGCCTTGGGTTGCTTCATGCCCGTAGGAAGGGAAAAGGGAAATAAATAAACGAATTTGCACCAAGGGACACAACTTGTGACTCTGTACATATGTGTGACATCCGAGTTAAAGATAAAATTTAATATACGGCAGTTTTACTAGCCTACAATATCTTGCTACAACTAAACCTTTCTAAACACAAACCAAAGCAGTAAAACTTTAACTAAATTAAACAAACGAATTTTTTTTTTAATAAACAAACAAACGAACTGCAAACTATGATATAGTTCCTTATCAGAAAATAAACCGTTAGCCAGATAATAATACGCTCTCGCCCAGGAATACAAGCTGTTTACAGTGCGGAATAATTGATGATAAGCAAGCATGTTTAAGGGACTTTACAAAATTTAAGAAAATTAGATCGACAACGAGCAAATAACCCGCCAATACATGGTGGGAGATAATTATTTTGTGCTCTTTCTTGCTGCATGCCCTAATGACGGCAGTAATTCTCATGCGGTCATATTCGTTCATTTTTATTTTTATTCAATAGTAAATCAGGGACACCCAAAGAGTGGCACGAAAGCCGTGAAGCTTCACTATAATGAACAATGACGCTTCTCAGGGTAAATAAAAGGTCGGGATATCTTGCGCGATTGACCCTGCTATATGTAAATGGGGAATAATCCATAAATTTTGTCCCAAAACATAAATAAATAAATAAAATAGATATGCAGGTGGTCCCCTTCAAGGAAGCCTGTATATAAGCATTCATGTGCTGCGGCAGGGGTTGTTCATGTAGAAATTTGTTTTACATGATTATGTAGTCAGCCCCTTGCACAGAATATCATCATCATTTTCCATTTCGCTCCCTGTAAAGAATGGAGCCACCTCTGTAGTTCTCTCCCTTTTTAGGAAGCCTGGACGAAGCACTCTTATGCTCTTGCTGTAGTGATTTCTGTAACTGACATGATGATGTTGCCAGGTCAATGCCCAACCTCATATTAGTTGCCTTCTACGACATGTCTGAGGGAGAAGTAGAACTATTGTTTCTTTGTGTCTTCACAGACCTCCCGAGAACTGCAAGTGCCATGGACAGTATATGTCAGTTACTAATTAAAATCATAAGTCAGTAGTTGTCATATTCGGATCATCATAGTTAATGTTCGTTCTGTCATAGTTAATGATCGTTCTGTCATAGTTAATGTTCGTTCTGTCAACACATTTCACCACCCAAAGAAGCAAAGGCCTTCAAGAAACTAATGCCCCGTCTTCCTATCCCGTGCCATCAGCTCAAGGTCTTGTCCTGTGTTCTTCATGTCTGTCTCCAGTTCTCTTCTCCATGTGTTAGTTCATCTTCCTCTACTCTTACCCTGTGGATGCCTGAACAAGCACTGCCTTGTAATGTCATAGTTAATGTATGAGTATGGAGTTTTGTTAAGTAGATAAGGAGGAAACCAATATCTGTTTTTAACTCATCAGATAGTGTAATGAAATTCATGTGGCCAATCGGTACAATCAAGGATGCCGTGGAGATGAGATTCTATGGAACAAAGGGGTTAATAGGTGCGGGATTCTAGCACTTTTACTGGCCTTTGTTTTAGGGGGTAAAAAAGCCAAGGGTTAATTAATTTTTTTCCAAGGAAGAGACGTGCATTTATTGATTGGTTGATCAATACGGTCATCCCAATCAACACCCGAGTTAAGAACAGAACACCTTAGTTAAGAACATAACACCCGAGTTAAGAACATAACACCCAAGTTAAGAACATAACACCCGAGTTAAGAGCATAGCACCCGAGTTTAGAACATAACAACCGAGTGTAGAACATAACAACCTAGTTTAGAACATAACAACCGAGTTAAGAACATAACACCCGAGTTAAGAACATAGCACCCGAGTTAAGAACAGAACACCCAGGTTAAGAACATAATACCCAAGTTAAGAACATAGCACCCGAGTTTAAAACATAACAACCGAGTTTAGAACATAACATTAATAACACATAAGGAAGGGAAACCCGAGGCCTGTAAACAGTAAATTAATATTAGACAAACATAAAGGTATGTTTTCAGGCACTCGTAAGAAATAAAGAAGTAGAACACTTGGACAACAGAAAAACAACAAACGTGAGTGGCTTACCCAGGGTTCGAACACCGTACCTTCCGTACGACAATACGGAAGGTACGGGGTTCGAACCCTGGGTTAGCCACTCATGTCTGTTGTTTTTCTGTTGTCTAAGTGTTCTACTTCTTTATTTCTTACGAGTGCCTGAAAACATACCTTTATGTTTGTCTAATATTAGAACATAACAACCGAGTTTAGAACTATGGTAGAAAATTCAAACTAAAAGGTATTTCAGCGAATGCTAACCTCACTTCGGAGAGCCGCAGTGGTCCATGGTTCGATCCCCAGTTGAGGTGGGATTTTTTATTCCGCAAACGTCTCCGGGGTCGACCCAGCGTCATGAATTGGGTACCAGAGCAATTCTGGGAAGATTAAGTCAGCCGGCGTGATGCTCACCACATCACCCGTCGTGATGACCGATGGTCAAGAAAATATGGGCCTAATACCATATTCCCAATATGCCTCCATGGGCTTGTAACGGGATCCTTTACCTAACTTCAATTCAATGATCAAATCTCGTTCTTGTTTCATACAGTTCTTAATTAAAGTGAATTATCGTACGTTATCTTGTGAGGTTTCACTCAGAAGGCGGGAAAAAATTACCTTTGACCTTACCAATACCGCGTTTTGGGAGTGGGCTAATTCAAAATTTCTCTAGCTTTAGAATTATTTTCTTCCCTCTCCCCTTTCAAACAGAGATCTGTCAAATAATTCCTCTTGGTCTACTGGCAGATTTGGGTCTATTTTATGCCGACTCCTGTTATACAGGTCATGTTCACACGACTGACGAAGTACACACCTATTTTGGACTGTATACTGACAAAACGTGGAGTAACAAAAACCTGGGTCGTCATGCAATGATTAATGAAACCAGATATGGCTTCAACTATCTGCGTACAAAACGAGTTCCGGGAATAATAAACATTATATATTCAACAATTCACCATGTCTATAGTATATCACTTCCTCCTGCCATTTTTTTATCTTTAAAAAACTTCATTATTTTTTCTGGGACATTGTTTATGCAAAATGTAATGCATTTCACACATGTGTTACATTAACCCGAAAAGCGGGTACAGATTAGTTACACGTGACCTATCATGAAGGCGTAAGAGACGACTAAGGAGGGTTGGGGATGGTGACGGCTGCCTCCATTCAGTACAAGCTTTGACCCACACAAAATTGAACAAAAAAGAAGGGACAGATATACTAAAAAAACACTCAAATATTGTTACGGTCTCCCGCTGTATCTTTTCTTGCTAGATGTTATTAAAAGATTCAGCACCGTTGGACGTGAGTTTATTGGGTTGCTTGTCAATATTTCAGATATTATAATTCATCTATTCTAATTCCAGATTTCTAGTTCGAGTGCAGTTTTAAGCCATTGTGGTGTGATTAAATTATTATTATATTCAGTGTCGTTATCGTATATTAATTCTTCCGCAGTGTTGGTTAGATTATAGTTAGTCTTAGAAAATACCTGTGATAATCTGGACTGACCTTGCAAGGATTAATGACAGTCACAGCACAGAGAGAGAACTTGTATAATTCAGGCAACCAACAAGTTCCATGGACGACTGAACAATTTAATATATCCTTTTACACAATGGGGTGCAACATCATTTCACACATTTAAATTGGCTTCATCATAGTTCTGAGCTCTACACAATTGTTCCTCTCACAGACTTAGCTCGTCTGGGTTAACCGTTAAGTTTATAGCGTAATAGAGTGTGCAACCAACTCTTACCGAATCCGATCCTTAGAATTATTATCCCTTCACAATACTAGTGAGTACATTATCTGTAAATCTATAGATCCTGTCTATGTATAATTATTCAACGTCTTTGGCTTGCATCGCCCGGTCTTAACTGCCGTGTATATAAGTTCAAGGTGAACGTAATCTGCTTGGTTCACGAATCTAATACGGACTCTACCTGGTCCTATAATCAACTTCGATACGGATCCTTTCGCTATCTTACACTTTCCAGTGGATCTACCGTTCCACATATATATATAATCAGTGGCTGTGCCACATATTCAAACACGATCCTTAAGTGGTTTTACCACACATTTCAACACTGCCGTTAGGCTCAATGGCCACACATAGACTAGAATGTAACTAGGCTAGACGCGTCATACATCGATCTGCGCGATTTCTGGTCTTATTCAATTGAGGAGTTCCGTGGTGCAGGCATGCCAATGTTTGCAACCATTCACATGTCTGCAAGCCGCGAAACAGTCCTCAACATCATCCCCCCCGCTCCCAAACGTGACACTCGTGGCACGTGAGAGAGTGGTGGCGAAGATGTGCCCGACTACAATCTATGCATGTTATCTAACGTCAAAATGAAATAATGAAATTAATATTCCTAATTAGACATAATAATTATAAAATTATGTCCATTGTCAACATCAAGACAAGAAAGTTATTTTAGTCCTGTGACGTGAAATTTCTTGATAACAAGTCCGCGAGGTTATTATCAGTTCCTGAAATCGGAATTATTGAAAAGGCGAATTCTTGTAGTAAAAGAAACCACCTGTGAATCCTTGCGTTTTTCATAGTTCTCGAAGTGATAAACGTGAGCGGACTGTGGTCTGTGTAGATAAAAAACTTTCTACCTATCAAGTACTTAGATAGTTTTTCCAAGCACTACACCACCGCGAGCAGTTCGCGCTCTCCTGTTGCGTACTTTTGTTCTGCTGGAGTAAGCTTGCGTGAGACAAACAAGCATGGATGGAGTATCCCTTCATAGCATTGAAGCAAACAACCTGCAATTCCGGAGCTGGATTCATCTGTTTGAATCAAGAACGGTAAATGTATGCCTGGCAATAACAGGATAGGAGGATTCTTAAATAAATTCCTTATCATAATCAGAGCATCTTCGCACTGCGGTGTCCATAATTTTTTTGGACTACCTTTGGCCAACAATCCGGACAAAGGAGCAGAAATCTGTGCGAAGCGTGGTATAAATTTATGGTAATAATTAACAAGCCCAAGTAAACTTCTTACTTGTTTCTTAGATGATGGAGTGGCAATCTCCAGTATCCGCTTGACTGTATTGTCATCAGGGTGTAATCTATGGTTACCTATGCGGTGACCAAGAAAAGTAATCTCCTGACAACTTATCTGGACCATAGAAGGTCTTACAGTCAAACCATGTTGTCGCAGTGTAAGAAGTAGAGAAGATAAACCAGTAATGTGGTCTTCCCATGTGTTGTGAAATAGACAGATGTCATCGATGTATGTGATGACATCTTTTCGATCGCCACAAAGGCGGCACATCATGCGCCTGTCTTCATTCTAATAAAAGTACTTGCAATTATCATGTTATTCGAACACCTAAAGTGAATGAACTTACGCAACGAATCATAGTTGCCTACAGTAATAAAGACAAAAATACATAGATCAGTAAAGTCAGCACAAATAATGCGAGTATTACTGATGACAGACATAATTGAAGCAAGTATCCTGGGAGGATGAAGCTGCCGATCGCACTAAGTGGCGATGCTATTTACGGCGCCACCTCAGATTGGGCGAAGAGAGGCTCACACAGGAAGCATAGGTAAGGAGAAAACGTCGAAAGGAGCACCAGGAAAATAAGCAGCTGAGGGCTGTCACCTCAGGGGCGCATTCCCATAGTCAGTTATGACTGAAGGTGCTATTATTATTATTATTATTATTATCTTCTAAAAATAACGTCGATATTACCAAAAGAAAATTATCATGTGCGAACAAATGTAAGAAATAGCACACTAAACTATGGATGTAGAGAAGAACAAAACATCCAAAGACAGAAGAAAATAGATAATCCAACGCAACTATAAAGTGCGTGGTGTAGAATTGCGTGCGAGTTGCACGTCTAAGTAATGGTGTGCAAAACGAGAACCATTTTTGAATTTCACCGCTCTGCGAGCATCGCAATAACGAGCAAAACGAACAAATGCAAGTTGGTGAGAAGAATGTTGAAGTTCGAACATACGAACAAATTCAACATCTCCGATACGCTGGAAAAATCTCCTGAGCGCATACCAAGTCGCACCCAAAGGCAAATTGCGCACTAAAACAGTGCGATTCAATGAAATATGATCTCGGCCAGGTCTGAACTGAGCCCGAGAATCATTGAATCTATCATGTGTCGTGCGAGTCACGCGCACAGTGGTATTGCTATGTATATCTCGTTCCTTGCATGTCGTAAGAGCTAGACGATCATGGCTATCCTTGTGATCATCCCGACGAGTATGATTATCAACTACCCCTCGTCCGGCATCATAACTCTTTCTAGTAAATTTTATATCCCCTTTGCCAACATCATTCCTACTCTTAAGAGTAGTCGTACCATGAGCGTGCTGTTTACTCATGTGATGATGACCAATACTATTAGTCACGTCTGAGCATGTCATGACAGGATGCTCGGAAGATTCAGTCGATGTCTCCACAACATCAGTATTAAATGTCTTTTGAAGACAAAGTTGTGTATATATATTCTCATCAAAATAAATGGAACCAATATGATGATCAACATCTTCCAAATGAGCAGATTTCACATGTTGCAGCTCATCACCATCGGGTGTAGCCCGATGATTGTCAATCCGACCTGTCGTATCTGAGCATGACATGACGGACCGACCGGAAGGTACAGTCGATGCCTCCCTACCATCAGCATTGACTGTATTTTGAAGACAAAGCTGTTCATAGCGATTCCTATCAAAATAAATAGAAACAGTATGAACGACATCCTCCACATTAGTAGATGTCTCATGTGGTAGCTGAGGAGTGTCACCCTGAGATGTCGTATATTTCCTATCAACAGCTGTTTTACCAACAATATGATCCTCATGACTATAACAATAACAAATATCATCATGAAGTTTGGTCTCATGGAACTTCATCTGTTCACATCCCGTAAGGGTGTTTTGTTTACCATTATTATTCCCATGTGGTGGACTTTTTCCCATAGTGACATACCTAGCATTGGCCTTACGCCAAGATCTACCATCATGAAAATCAGAACGGTTATGACAGGAAACCCTGACATAAGAATCCTGACGAGAAAAGCCATATTTTCCTCTGAATGATCGACTATCCCGTCGTTGTAAATGAATCTTAGCATTGAATGCTGGAAGTCGAATATTACTCTTATGAGAGCGATCTGTATCATCACCACTAAGTTTAGCATTTGAAATGCTATGCTTCTGCACAAAATCGTTTGGGTGTGGTGAAATATCACGGTAACCCAATTTCATACCCAAATCAATGCCATCTGATGGCAATACATGTTCCTGTGATAAGATATCTAATAAAACATCCACCCTTCGATGTAATTTACTAATCTCTAAATCTTTTACTTTATGTTCTGCAGCAGCAGTATTAGTCAGTTGTTCAATTTCCATAGAGTGTCTACTGACAATCTCCATATTCTTTGCCTTTTCTTGTTGAAGTTCAAGTTGTAGTCCTTCAATAGAGTTATAATGGCTTTCCTTAAGATCAGCAACCTTCTCGGGCAATCCTATTTGTTTCTCCTCAAGTTGTTGTAATAGATCTTCATTCTCATCTAATAGACCAACAATCTGAAACATCTTGGAATCTACATGTTTCTGGGCCTCAACTTTGAAATTCTCATAATCTATCTTTAATTGTTCCAGTTCACTGGTAAGAGCTTTTTCCTTATCATTGTCATACCTGATCTCCTGTTTTAAATTTCCTAATTCCACATAAGGAGTAGGTTTACTAAGTTCTGACTTACTAAGTTGTAACTTACTGTTTTTCTCACTTAGTCGTTTAATATTATCTCTGAGTTCAGAGTTTTCTTTTCTTAGAACACATAATATATCAGACTCTGAATCTACATAAGTCTTGGTCTCATTGGTCTTACGTTTAAAATTCTCATATTCTGCTTTCACAGTAACCAACTCATGAGTAAGAGATTGTTCTTTATACTTCTTCTCTCTCAACTGGAGTCTCAATTTTGACATATCACGAACAAGACCCTTAATTTGAGCAACCTGTGATTGAATTCTGGCCTCCAAAGCCTCTTTTGCTTTACAAAACTTCTCATTAATATCAGTACCCTTATCAGAACAGTCATCACTGATTTTGGAACTTTTATTCTGATATGCTGCAGTGTTATCTTGCAGTACCAAAATCTCAGAGTTCAAAGCTTTATTCTCCCTCAAGGCAGTATCTCAATGACTCCCTTTTTTGAAAAATCAACTGTTAATGATCGAACATTAGATCCATCTACACCTACTTGTGATTTTAATGCTTTCACCTCATCATATAACTCATCAATCATCTTTCCCTTCATCAAATGATTCTCAATAATCATTTTCCTTCCAATACCATCATCCTCATTAAGGACTGATCACCTCCTTCTCCCATTTCTACCTCCTTCACATTTTACATAATAAAGTCCCGCAGAGATGGTCCCTGTAACCCAGACTTCTTTCCTTGCTTGAGAAAATCCTCAATGGCTGACATGGTTATGATGTTATAAGGTTCTCAATACCTTATAGTAGTATATTATTTGTCAGTAACTATATTATGAACATATGAGCTTCATTAACTCAAAGTAACTATGATATTTACTATAGCCAGCGACAAGAACAGGTGACGATAAACAATGGATGTAACAATCAAATGAAATGATATATTCACTTATACGACGCTATGAAACAGATAAAAGAAACTAAGTAAGTACTAGACATAATAATTAGAGAAATAAAATGTTTAAAGTAACATTACAAAAATTTTACGATACAAGTCGTCCTAAACTAACATTGAGACAGAGAGATGTTTAGATCACAAACGAATAAAATAGTGACACAAAACGGAAAGTAATTTATTTAAATTAAATGACGTAGGCACGTGACGTCACAACTAGCACAAGCAAAGTGGTTATATGGCTTACTGAAGAAACATTTATTTCCTAACTTAAAAGAAAAATTAATAATCAGTTAGATCCTCAGTAAGCAAATATAAGCAATTATCCCTAAAAGTCGTTAAAATTGCTTAAATCTTCCAAAGGAATATAGAAGCAATGATAAGCCCTAACCATCCTCCCGCGAAGTTACATAAAATACATTGATAGTAAACACGTAATGATAAAAACTAGGACTGCAAAGTAAGACAGACAAGTGACAGTGGAGGAAGAATTGAAGACCAAAGCTAGCCAACTGGACAACACAATCTAGTCGAAAGCTCTAATTTAGACAAGAACTTATCTTCATGTGGTCATGCCATAGTGATCCTAAAAATAAACAAGATGCTCCCAGCTGTTTGGACTTGTTTTCACAGAGAAGCAGACTTGAACGGTTGAACGAAGATTTTCAAACGTGATATTGAAAGAAATTCTGTTGAAATACTTCCCCGGTTGCTCTGGAGGTTTAACAAGTGTATGGATTGTCTTTCTGGTTCTATGTGCTCGTTCAGGATCAAAAATTGAATGACATTCGATCGATTTGATTCAGCGACTCAGCGACCGTTGATCGTAGTGAAGACTCGACCTTGACCTTCGTAACTTGATGTGTAAATTTGAGTTGCCAGCTTGGACTTGCGTCTTGAATGAGACTTTCTTGAACTGTTCAATTTCCACTGTCACTTTGCCTGTGACGAACTGAATTGATCTTGAAGTTGTTTCCACTAGAATCTTCCCAACTTGAAGCCTGATTCATGAACATTAGTTCGTTCAATTGGGTAACGGAAAAGATGAATTCTGAAAATTGTCCGAACACTTCTTGACACCAGTATGTTACGGTTTCCCGCTGTATCTTTTCTTGCTAGATGTTATTAAAAGATTCAGCACCGTTGGACGTGAGTTTATTGGGTTGCTTGTCAATATTTCAGATATTATAATTCATCTATTCTAATTCCAGATTTCTAGTTCGAGTGCAGTTTTAAGCCATTGTGGTGTGATTAAATTATTATTATATTCAGTGTCGTTATCGTATATTAATTCTTCCGCAGTGTTGGTTAGATTATAGTTAGTCTTAGAAAATACCTGTGATAATCTGGACTGACCTTGCAAGGATTAATGACAGTCACAGCACAGAGAGAGAACTTGTATAATTCAGGCAACCAACAAGTTCCATGGACGACTGAACAATTTAATATATCCTTTTACACAATGGGGTGCAACATCATTTCACACATTTAAATTGGCTTCATCATAGTTCTGAGCTCTACACAATTGTTCCTCTCACAGACTTAGCTCGTCTGGGTTAACCGTTAAGTTTATAGCGTAATAGAGTGTGCAACCAACTCTTACCGAATCCGATCCTTAGAATTATTATCCCTTCACAATACTAGTGAGTACATTATCTGTAAATCTATAGATCCTGTCTATGTATAATTATTCAACGTCTTTGGCTTGCATCACCCGGTCTTAACTGCCGTGTATATAAGTTCAAGGTGAACGTAATCTGCTTGGTTCACGAATCTAATACGGACTCTACCTGGTCCTATAATCAACTTCGATACGGATCCTTTCGCTATCTTACACTTTCCAGTGGATCTACCGTTCCACATATATATATATAATCAGTGGCTGTGCCACATATTCAAACACGATCCTTAAGTGGTTTTACCACACATTTCAACACTGCCGTTAGGCTCAATGGCCACACATAGACTAGAATGTAACTAGGCTAGACGCGTCATACATCGATCTGCGCGATTTCTGGTCTTATTCAATTGAGGAGTTCCGTGGTGCAGGCATGCCAATGTTTGCAACCATTCACATGTCTGCAAGCCGCGAAACAGTCCTCAACAAATATCAAGAACCATCCTATTGTATGGCTCTGAAACATGGTGAACAGAAAAAACAACAACCAAAAAACTTGACTTTCATAAATGGGTGCTTTCATGGAATAGAAGGATTAACATAGTAAGACAAGAAGACTAATGTGGAACTGACGACAAGAAACAGACAAGTGCCAGTGGAACTGACGACAAGAAACAGACAAGTGTCAGTGGAACTGACGACAAGAAACAGACAAGTGCCAGTGGAACTGACGACAAGAAACAGACAAGTGTCAGTGGAACTGACGACAAGAAACAGACAAGTGCCAGTGGAACTGACGACAAGAAACAGACAAGTGCCAGTGGAACTGACGACAAGAAACAGACAAGTGTCAGTGGAACTGACGACAAGAAACAGACAAGTGTCAGTGGAACTGACGACAAGAAACAGACAAGTGTCAGTGCAACTGACGACAAGAACTAGACATGTGCCAGTGGAACAAGAAATGAAAAGAAGGAGGTGGAGATGGATTGGATACACACTGAGGAGACTTGTAAATAGCGTTACAAGGTGGTCCTTGTTCTGGAATACCCAGGGCACGAGAAGTAGAGGCAGAACGAAGAACGCATGGAGAAGAGAACTGGAGACAAAAATTTCTTTTGCTTCTTCTTCTTTGTTTACCCTCTGACGTCAACTTGAATATGTTCAAAGAAAGCAGTGGTCTGTTTGAGGCATCTCTGTAGAGCTTTTCTAGGAATGGTACTGGTGATGGCCATATGCACTTTCTCTGTTCCTCGTATGTTGGGCAGGCACCTTTGAAGTAGATGCTCAACAGTCATTATATCAGCGCCACAGTTGCACTCATCAGTAGTACAGTCTTTAACTTGTTGAATAGATGGTATCTCAATCTGTTGTGACCTGTGCGAAGTCTGAAGATTACCACTTGTTCACTTCTGCTGAGCTGGTAAATAGGCATCATTTTTATTGTGGCCTGAATGTTCTGCTTCCCACTTGCTCCTGTTTCTACGCTTGATAAAACTCTTGGCGTCTTCATAAGTTATGCTTGTGTCAAGTTGAGGTAGCTTTCACCCTTCAGTTGCCCATCTGTCAGCCTCTTCATTTCCGTGGATGTTGCAGTGAGACATGATCTACTGTATCACAACTCTGTTGAATTGCTGACTCAGTTTCTGAAATGTTACTCTTAGATCATCCAGGTCGACATTATTTTGACTCTTCAGCGTTGCAATCACTGACAGCGCATCTGAGAAGATAGCTACTTGTCTCTCTGAACTTTCTTCTGGCTTTAAGACTTCTGCAGTTTTTAAGGCCTCTGCCTCTGCTGTGAAGTTACTCGAGAATGTTCCTGTTGCGACTGATAGCTTTTTTTTTTGTGTGTGCCATAGCTTAAGCTGAGAAAGACTCCTCCCCCCCCCCCCATCTTCTGTTGCATTTATTGCTGATCCATCTGTGTTTGCTTGGATCCAGGTGTTTATTGGGTAATGTTTCTCTATGTATTCTGTGGTTAGGACTCTTCTTTCTGTTTCACTTTGGCTGTTCTTTCTTTCAGTACCTTGAATGTTTTCTATCATTTCAGGGAAACGCTGTTGTTTCCAAACCGGTAGCTTGTGTCAAGTGTAGACGTAGCTGTGGATATTGCATTGATGGGTTCTGCTCCCATCTTTGTTTTGATTGTTTCAACAACGTTGCTTTGCTTCAGGCTTCCCCTTCCAAGTCCATTTACTTTCTGATACATTGGGTGGTCTGTTAGCCTCCTGAATTTCTCGACTTGTTGCTGGGCTCTTGATAAGGGTGGAATTAGGATGCCGTCAAACTACCACCTCTATCGACACCAGGTATTACAATGCAAGATGTGGGTGTCTTATCTGGTTTAGATTGTTGCTGTGTGTGTTGCAGTAGAACAGTTCACAGGGTACACCACAGGCAACATGACGTGTAGAGTCATAAAATGGTAACTTCGCTTTAGGTTTATACCATTTATTGCACGCCACAAAACAGTCATGATACTTATGTTATCATCAGCATAGTATAACGAATGCAGCATTCAAACTCATGTTAACTGACAGTCATGTAGAAGTCAATACTCAATAGTTGTATGGAAAACAAATATCATAGCGAAGCTTGATAAATAATACATATAACTTCTGCAACCGTGGTCCGCTGCAGATCCTTAATGTTCATAGACAATAATAATTATTCCTTCCTGATGCTAGCAGATCAGATGTATACAATACGTCCGTTTACTGTCTGCACGTGAGTAGCATACATGGATTACAGGTCAGCTCGACCTTTATAACCTTCCTAAGTCTAACCATCTGACTTGGACGTGATCTCTGATATAACGAATCCTGGAACACAGACAATAGTCTTGTTGGTCTAGAGCGACCCATAGATATATAACTAGTTCAGGTATAAAGATACCGGTGACTTAATCCTAGTCAAAGTACCTCTCCATTTTGAATCACACAGGCGAGCAAAAAGGCGACAAAATGACGAACCTCTAGATGATAGCCTAAAGTTCGATACAAGAGGAATTACCTTATTTCGGAAAATCAACCATGAACATATGCCTCCAGGCAGGCTTGAATAATACGGGGAAATAGTCTAGTTAGCTAACTAACTCACAAAGACAATGTATTTCCCTCAGAGAATCACAAGACGCAGTCGCGTCCGCTCGCTAATCAGTCCATTTCTCAACTGCCCGACCTGGGCGGAACAACAAACGACAACCAAGTCGAGACATGCGCAGAGTGACAATCTCTGAGTCGCTGTTCACAATAAGACGATTCTAAGAACATTCGAGATAAAAGTCTTACACAGTCGCGCCTTTTATGGACATGAACAGAAGCGTTAAGAAAGGTTTCAAACATCTACAACAGTTGACTGATACTACCAAATAAGGAGATATGGTCACGCTTCGTTCAAGACATTATAGACCGAACGTGTCTCTATACAAGAGGAGGTAAACTCATAAAAAATAGCAGTATCGATATATCGGATTCTGTCCCTTTGACCATAAAATATATATAACATGCATTTCAGTCAAATAATGATCATACATACGAAAAACGATCATACAAAGACTTTGGAAAAAAGTAATTATTTGTGCGTAACATTACCGCACCCTCCCGGGAAAAAAAAAATGAAACATTTTTTTTTTTTAAATCCTGGAGCCGGAAAAATCTAGGCTCCTAACGCACGTATGATGCGCGGATATACCTAACAAAATAGCTCAACACTTGGAGCAAAACTGAGATCATATCCCAGGTCCTTAGAGAAAAATTTATCTAAGTATACGCGTATATATCCCAGGAAGGTGCCACCAACACAAACCACAATGCTGGCAACATCATAATAAAAGTCAAATTATTCTCATACCAATATATGAAATCAAATATATTATTATGATATCATACAATGTGTTGCAAATAGCGGTGTAATATATTAATATACCGCACTATTTTATTACATTATGTAATGCATCAGTAACTAATAAGTAATACATGTGTTGATCTTCGTTGACATAAAACATTCAATAGAAGAAGATGTGGACATCATCCGCTCCCAATCTAGGACAGGACTTGATATACTCAAAGTTCCACAATGGACACAATCTCGCATCTTCAATGATGTGCTGCGAAAATATCAATAACACAAATCTTAAAGACAACTGGTAAATCTCTCAATACAATCCTGAAAATAATTTATTTAAATGTGGCCGAGTGATCTTTTGGCCCGTATATCACTAACTAAGCCTTCTTAGATAATTACATGGAACAATGTTATAAATTCCCCCTCAAAAAAGTGAGAAAAAAAAATCTACCAACATGTCATTATAACATTGGACTGTATATCAGGAAATATATATATGACAGAAGAATCATGTGGAATCGTGTGGGCATCTGGACAGAATGTCCGCCATTACATTATCCGAACCACGGATAGCTCGAACCGAGAAATGAAATGGTTGAAGAGCTATGGCATAACGAGTGGACCTCGAGCTCTTCAAGTTTTTACTCTGAATAGCAGTAAGCGCTTTCTGGTCGGTTTCCACAATGAAATGTGCGCCTAGAAGAAATCTTTGTAACTTCAGAATAGACCATACCATAGCCAATAACTCACGGTCTAAAACCGAGTAATTCTTTTCTGCAGCATTTAATTTCCTAGAGATATACATCACCGGATGCAGAGTATCAGAATACTCCTGCATTAGTGCTGCCCCAATCCCAGTTGACGAGGCGTCACTTCGAAGAACAAAAGTCTTCTCAATAGTAGGTAACCTAAGAATAGGTGGAGATGAAAATAGGTCTTTAACCTGGTCCAATGAGGATTGACATTCTTTTGACCAGCGGATCAAATTAGGCGACCCTTTCTTCAATAAAGTAGAAAGCGGTGCCATAATGGAGGACAGATTCGGAATGAATCGTCCGTAGAATTGGATCAAACCTAATAGACTCCTTACTTGTTTCTTTGTCTTAGGGACCGAAATGTTAAGTATTTTTGAAACATTGTGGTCCTCTGTCTTTAAAAGACCATGACCAACACGATGACCTAGGAAAGAAATCTCACTAAATCCTATAAAGGCTTTAGAGGGTTTTGCAGTCAAGTTATACTCGCGAAGAGTAGACAGTAATTCGTATAAACCCAAATAGTGATCTTCCCAGGAATCACTGAATAGACAGATATCATCTAGATATGCTATGACATCTGTACGATATGCGAGAATTCGGCGCATCATGCGTACGAATGTAGCAGGGGCGTTCATAAGACCAAAAGGCATGAAATTCCATTGGAATAAACCCCTAGGTGTAGAAAAAGCTGTAAAAGGTTTGGCACGTTCAGTTAGCGGGACTTGCCAATAACCTTTAGACAAATCTAGTTTGGTAAAGAATCTAGAATTAGAAAGTTTATTGAGTAGCTCTTCTAATGAAGGCATAGGTTCAGCGTCGAACTTCGTAACTTGGTTCAATTTGCGATAATCTACGCAAATGCGAATGTTATTATCCTTCTTTCGAACAATAACCATAGACGAAGAGTATGCTGAAGTGGATGGTTCAATGATTTCCAAACGTATCATTTCATCCAATTCTTTCTCGACTTGAGACTGGAAATGGATAGGTATTGGATAGGGTCTGACTCTGATAGGATTATGATCAGTTAGCACAATGTCATGTTCAATGACATGTGTGTGTCCCGGGATGTCTGTAAGAACATCCTGAAATGTTTGCAACATCGAAGAAACTTGTCGATGTTCCTCAGCGGAAAGATTTGGAGAAACGGTCACGTTTTTCCAAGATTCCGTAGAATAAAGTGGGACCATAGAAAGAGGAAGATTGACATCAGAAAAAGTAGTTTCCTCATCCTGTATAACTGACAGCGATGAGTATTGACCATGAGGTACTTGAGAATTGTCCGTTGCCTGGAAAATAGGCTGCAAATAGTCTGGTCTTTCATGAAATTCCGTGAGCATATTTATGTGGAAAGTTTTATGCTTTCCATCAATATCGACAACATAGTCGACATCAGAAATTTTGGAGACTATTGCATATGGACCTTTCCATGCAATTAGAAGTCTGTTCTCCCTTGAAGGAAGTAGAACGAGAGCTTTGTCACCTGGACAAAGTTGTCGTAGACATCTATTCTTATTCGCAAACTGCCTTGCCTTTTCTTTAGCAAATTCGGAAGACGAAGTTGCTAGTCTGCATGCCTCAATGATTTTTTTCCTAAGAGCAATGACGTACTCATAAGAAGACTGAGTCTCATCGCTAATATTATCGGCAGTGATTAGATCGTGAAGTAAAGACATAGGGCCGCGCGGTTGCGCGCCAAAGACAAGTTCAAAAGGGGAAAACCCCGTATGTTCATTGGGGACCTCTCTATACGCAAAGAGAGCCGCGGGTAAGACCCTGTCCCAATCCTGAGGATGATCCTCAGTTATTTTACCCAGTAAAGTTTTTAGAGTCCTATTTAAACGTTCGACCAACCCATTAGACATTGGGTGATAGATACTGCTGAGAGACCTTTTTATATGTAGCATAGACATTACCTGTGACATAGTGTCTGATATCAGTTGAGTGCCATGGTCTGACAATATTTCTCCGGGAAAACCCAAGCGAGAAAATATCAGCCAAAGAGCGTCTGCGATATCAGCAGTTGAGATGCTCTTGAGAGGTATTGCCTCTGGCCAACGTGTGCACATATCGACACATGTAAGAATAAATTGATGCCCTCTAGCCGACTTAATTCTAAAAGGACCGATAATATCTATTGCCATTTTTTGAAAAGGGCGAATTGGAATGTCAGCAGCCTGAATAGGCGCAGCATGTCGTGGTCCTTTAGATTTGACCTCCTGACATACTTTGCAAGAGCGACAGTACATTCGTATGTCCTTGCTCACAAATGGCCAAAAGAAAGCCGCAAGAACTCTCGACTTTGTACGGGAAAAACCCATATGTCCAGCACATTGCGAGTCATGAGCATGTTGCAATATTTGCACCCTCATGCTCTTAGGCACAAGAATTTGTGAATGAGTGGATGTAGTCGAGTCTTGTACCATACGTACAAGTACGCCGTTCTTCATAGAAATCCAAGATTTTCTATTAGTATTTTGATTAGGATCACCTTTTTTTGCTAGAATGAAGAATTTTTGTAACGACGGATCTTCTTCTTGCAATTTGATAAATGAGTCACGTGTAATAGTCAAGTGACTATTTTGTTCATTTACTTCATCATTATTAGTTAATGAAGTTTGAGGTGGATCCAGAGCATGTGCTCTTGTGACCACCGTATTGGTAGCTTCAATGTTTTGCTCTTCCCAAACAGCAATCTGCTGTGGGGTACATTCCCTAACTCCGTGAATACGACCAATAATAAGGTCCGCAATAGGGTTTGGAAGTAGACACGCGTGGACCTCTCCCGTGAAGAAAGGAGTAGCAATATGTATTATGGCAGTAGGATATTTTTCCAACGTGCCACCAAATGTGACACATTTGATGACCTTTCCTGTAGCACAGAATGGATCTACAAGAGATTGCCTAACCCCGACAGTAGTACATCCAGAATCAAACAACACCGAGACTGGATTACTATTTACAAGCCCCTTATGTAATATAAGAGAACCTCTCCCATCATGAGCAACATTAGCAGGAAGAGCGGGCAAAGGATGACCACAGCTTAGAGTACTAATGGTTTTCGGATCAAATAAAGTACTGCATTGGATACATTTATTTGCCCTACCAAAGTCAAAAGATGAGCATCCGATAGCATTATGGTCTTTATCATTATTAACCTGTTTATCTGCTCCCTGAGATTCTTGTTGAACAGAGTTTGTCTGTTGATATCTTTTTCTCTTCTGTTGCGATCTACCGCGACCATTATTGCCTCTGCAATTATCATTAAAGTCCCTACTGTAATTTTTATCCTGGTTTGCGTTCCAGTTTCCATAACTGTCATTACCATCTCTATGCTGTTGAGAACCTCTATTATCTTGGTATTGAGGTCTCTGCAAAAAATATTTTCCTCTATACCGATTACCTTTATGAAAATTTCTAAAGTTACCGGGAATAGAATACCGTGTAATATTAGGTTGTCTCCAGTTCTGGGAAGAAGAATCTCCCTGAAATTGATTACCATGGTTCTGGGCATAATTACGGTTACTCTTTTTATTGAAATTTTGCTGGCTACCCTGAAATTTACGCATAAAATTCGGGCCATAAGGTGCTGCCGAAGCAACTGGCAGACCTTCTTTTACCTTAGAGTTGCTAATGGTTATGTGAGGATGTGCAGTAACATACTGGCTACAATATTCTTCCATTTCTTTTATATTTTTAGGCTTACGCTCATGAAGAAAAGAAAGAAAAGCTTCATTAACAGAAGACATAACCTTGTCTCTAAGAAGTAAGTCCATGAGGGCTTCAAATGTACTTTCTGTCTTAGAAAGCTCAACCCATCGTAAAAAAGTAAGACGTATGCCTGAGATGAATTCAACTCCAGTTTCTGGTAACATGTTTTTAAATTTAAGACGATATCCGTCTTCGTTAAGTTGGTACTTCTTTAACAATGCCGCCCTGACAACCTCATAGTTGTTCTTGTCAGGCACATCTACCATACCCAACAAAGTCAAAGCATCACCTCTAAGTATCTTGGACAGATGATAAACATATAATGTTTTATCTATATTATGCACCTTACATGCACTTTCAAATCTATCCAGATAAAATGTTATATCATCAATTGAAGCATTGAATGCTGGTAAATTAAGCTTGAAATCAACAGCACTAGACTTATTAGCAGATGATACCTTATTAGCATCATTAGCATTACTAGATAACTTCAACTTTTCTAACTCCAAAGCTAAGAGTTTTTCTTCATGTTCCATTTTTGCTTTTCTCTCATCAGCTTCTCTTTGTAACCTTCTTTCTTCAGCCTCAGCCTGTTTTTCTAATCTTTTTATTTTCAGCCTCTATTTCAAGTCTCTTATTTTCAGCTTCTTTTTCAAGTCTCTTATTTTCAACCTCAGCCTGAAGTCTCTTCTCCTGAGATTCTGCTTCTCTTTTTTGTTTTTCCATTTCCATTTGTAATCTCTTTTCATCTACCTGCATCTGCAGTTTTAAATTTTCAGCATCTATTCTCTTTTGTTCAGTTAGTTCTTTCATTTTCTTTTCCTCCGACTTCAATGCCTTGGCATATTGAACAGTCGCAAATTCTTCTAATTTATCACCTGTCTTCCCAAGGGCTTTACCCTGCTCAATAAAGTACTCAAATGTAGACATGATGTCTAAAATGTGAGTACAGAACCTGAAATAATTAATTATCTTATTTCAATCTTAATAGCAACAAGACTTAATAAAGTGCTTGTATAATTACTATGTTCACTCCAATCTCTGTGGGAAACAAGACTTGACACCAATTTGTATTATCAGTTGTACAATAATATCACAAGTCACCTCTTAATTATCAGTGCACTACCCAAATCAGTGCATAACCATCAGTTATTTATCATAACTGCACTACAATAGTGCATAAGGAAAAAACCACCAGCTAGTTATGATAAGTGCACTATAGATCAATAGTGCATGAGCATATATGTAACAATAGTGAAAGCTAACTATGCAAGAACTATGCAAACAATAACAAGACAATGTAAACAATAACAAAGTACCAACAATGTAAACAAAACAAAGATCAAAGTCAATGTAAACAATAACAAAGATCAGAGTCAATGTAAACAATAACAAAGATCAACGTCAATGTAAACAATAACAAAGATCAGAGTCAATGTAAACAATAACAAAGATCAAACAATACGAAAACATTCGCATAAGTCAAATAAATAAACAGCGAAAACTAAAAAGAATATGATGACAGAATGCGAAGATATGACAAACAAATGACGCTACAGTATATACACAAAAATTTACGTGAAGAACTGAATAATAGAAAAGAGGAGACCTACAAATACAAACAATTGAAATCGAAAGTAAAAAACAGAAAGAAAGAGAGAAACAAAAAAAAAAATATACAAAAAACGAAAATAAAGCACAACTCGTCACAACTAAACAGATATAGCAACGATTGTCGCTAGCAAATTTCACAATAGGAAATTCGCACAGTCCCTAACGAAAACGCTAACAGTAGAACCTCTGTGACGTGGTATCATCTACTGAAAGACACCGCCCAACCGAGAAAACCCGCAGAAATATAAACATATAAATACAAATCCAAATAACATATAACATGTAAACATATAAAGAGTGCGAAAAATGTGATAGACAGAAGGCTCAGTTAGAACATAAGGGCACAGTTCACAAACAAAACAGGCCACTTAACTTCTATGTATCCACAACGTCAGCACAGGTCAGAACAGGATGTGATCAGCATTCTTAGGACAATGATCCAACGTTGATCCATATCTGCTCTCGTAAACTGCCATGACGAAGGAAATGAGCTTCTAACAGGAAACAGCTTCTGACAGGAAACAGCTTCTGAACTTGACCTTCTGAATCTGCAACAGTAATTCTGAGACCGGAACAGTTGTTACGGCACTTGTCCTTCTTCTCAACAGATCAGGAAATCCATTCGCTCGGTACTTGTCCTTCTATTTGTAGACAAACTTCAATACCGCCGAGCAGCGCCGGGTAGTTTCAAAATATCAACAACTGTCAGTACTGCTGCGTCTTTCAAAAAATTTCATCAAAGGTGATGAATAGCAACTGCAATGTTGTCTTGTAGTCTGCTGATGATGTCTGGGTTTGTTGACCCCCTTGAGAGTTGGTACCAGAATAAACCAACTATTGGCCACCATGAATTGATAAGGGTGGAATTAGGATGCCGTCAAACTACCACCTCTATCGACACCAGGTATTACAATGCAAGATGTGGGTGTCTTATCTGGTTTAGATTGTTGCTGTGTGTGTTGCAGTAGAACAGTTCACAGGGTACACCACAGGCAACATGACGTGTAGAGTCATAAAATGGTAACTTCGCTTTAGGTTTATACCATTTATTGCACGCCACAAAACAGTCATGATACTTATGTTATCATCAGCATAGTATAACGAATGCAGCATTCAAACTCATGTTAACTGACAGTCATGTAGAAGTCAATACTCAATAGTTGTATGGAAAACAAATATCATAGCGAAGCTTGATAAATAATACATATAACTTCTGCAACCGTGGTCCGCTGCAGATCCTTAATGTTCATAGACAATAATAATTATTCCTTCCTGATGCTAGCAGATCAGATGTATACAATACGTCCGTTTACTGTCTGCACGTGAGTAGCATACATGGATTACAGGTCAGCTCGACCTTTATAACCTTCCTAAGTCTAACCATCTGACTTGGACGTGATCTCTGATATAACGAATCCTGGAACACAGACAATAGTCTTGTTGGTCTAGAGCGACCCATAGATATATAACTAGTTCAGGTATAAAGATACCGGTGACTTAATCCTAGTCAAAGTACCTCTCCATTTTGAATCACACAGGCGAGCAAAAAGGCGACAAAATGACGAACCTCTAGATGATAGCCTAAAGTTCGATACAAGAGGAATTACCTTATTTCGGAAAATCAACCATGAACATATGCCTCCAGGCAGGCTTGAATAATACGGGGAAATAGTCTAGTTAGCTAACTAACTCACAAAGACAATGTATTTCCCTCAGAGAATCACAAGACGCAGTCGCGTCCGCTCGCTAATCAGTCCATTTCTCAACTGCCCGACCTGGGCGGAACAACAAACGACAACCAAGTCGAGACATGCGCAGAGTGACAATCTCTGAGTCGCTGTTCACAATAAGACGATTCTAAGAACATTCGAGATAAAAGTCTTACACAGTCGCGCCCTTTTATGGACATGAACAGAAGCGTTAAGAAAGGTTTCAAACATCTACAACAGTTGACTGATACTACCAAATAAGGAGATATGGTCACGCTTCGTTCAAGACATTATAGACCGAACGTGTCTCTATACAAGAGGAGGTAAACTCATAAAAAAATAGCAGTATCGATATATCGGATTCTGTCCCTTTGACCATAAAATATATATAACATGCATTTCAGTCAAATAATGATC
>JAMPIV010009327.1:0-46345 GCA_024509875.1 Oreohelix idahoensis | reverse complement strand
CCGTTACCTTTACCTCTGATAGTCTGAATAGCTCTCTTTTTTCTCAAAGTATGTGACTTCATTATCTTCTTGTTCACATTCTCCTCCCTTTTTTGCAAGTTTATCTGCCTTTTCATTTCCGGGTACATCACAATGGGATGGCACCCACTGAAGTTATGGTTTCACAAACCAGTGTAAATGTCTATGTAAAACATATTCTTCTTCTTCTTCCTCGTTCGTCCTGAAAAGGACATTGGTTGCTTTGTGCCCGTTTACAGCGAAGCTGCGATATTTGCGCCTTTCGGCCGACACATCCGACTTTCGCACGGAATTTTTTGGGACCGGGTTAGCCTTCCCTTTTCGATCCCTACTCTCTCAGCCAGACTGCAGTGATGCAGCCTGTTTCCAGGACCACCATAAACCTATTCACTTTAAAATGATGAAAGTTTTCAAGCTTTTCAACCAGCGTAGATGTAAATGAAAACACATTCAATCTATATTGTGAACATTTTTCAACAAATGTAAATGTAAAACATATATTCTATCTATACTCTTAAACTTTTCATTTGAATGATAAGTAAATATAAAGCTATTCAATTTAAATGTAAAGAAAGTTTTCTCTCGAGGGATTAAGCTTAATTCTCATCGAGGGTAAATGCTGAGGTAAATGGGATGGTGGCCCCCATCCCATAGGAAGATGGGAACACATAAGTATGTGTCGGGAAACGCAATACACATGAGAGCGTTTTGTTTCTATTCTTTTACCATACTAGTTGGTGGTACCAGTTGAGGGTACTATCTCTGGAACATGAAGGTAACCAGTGGCCTGTAGCCAAAGCTAGGTAACATCATCAGACGGGGCTTAAAGACGAGAGACCAACTTCGTAGATATTCCCTTGCACTTCTGGGAAAGTGCTGCGCCCTACTACCTTGATCAGCGACGATCAGTCTACAATAACCAAACCATCAGCAGGAGCAGAACCGTCACTGACAGCTAAGTAACATTTAAAAACTGCCAAGTGACCTTCTTTAAAAACTATCATTCCGTCACAACACTAATGGTAAATTGTTTCATATATAATTGCCCATTTCTTTAAAACTTTATTAAAACCTAAATGATTGTTAAATCTGTTATTTGTAAATATAAAAATTTAACGTCAATTTAATCACTTTGAATGTACTGCATGTTTGTCTTAGTCAGTTTAATAATACACTCTAAGCAGAGCTATACCACAATAATAAGAATTCCACTGAGTAAATCAGGGTGGGGGCTTGAACGAACTGAAATAAATAAGTGCTTAATTCTTCATAACAGTGCCGCCGATTAGATATAAGTTAACAATTGCCCGGCCCAACGCAGCATTGTTCTTGACTTCTGAAATATCTTATGGACATTCCCTTGAGATAGAAGCATCATTATCCTGCTATTTCCATCTCTGTCAAGAGTAATCTTGTGTGAAGGTGGACACCTTTGAAGACCCATATTAGATACTCTTGAGTTTTGGCGACTGTTAGACCACTACTGCAAAGCAGGGGAGACAATTCCGTGACAATATGTATCAAAGAACTCACGTCGTCTTGCAGCAGTCGCTTCTGTAGCATTTTTATTTTGTACAGGATGGCGCTTCCAGCCCCATGCACAAACTGGTATTAGTCGCTTCCTACGACATGCTGAAGGATCAGTAGTCCTATTCCTTATTCTTCTTCGTAGAGACCCCAGGGAAGTACTCGTGGTAATGCATCATAATGACAACTTCTTAAGTTTCACTGCGAGCAAAAGCACTCACGCAGACATTTAAATAACAAAGACATGCAAACAATATTAACAAACACAAATAAGACAGAAAATCCCGCCTAAATTAAGTTGTATTAAAATATCTTGAAAACTTTGTTCCCTTTGCTTATCAGGTCGATATCAGGAAATTAGTTAGACAAAACAAACGATTGCTCTTGGTGAGACAGCCACTTCACGAATGGTGGGTGTAGACAAAGCGGCGCCATCATCCTCTTGTTCGTCTTCTTGGTTATAATGCGTCTTGACATGCTTTTGGGAAAAAACAATGTGACAAATGATAAGTGAAGAGTTGTCTTTCATCTCTTATAAATTTTTGCACACTACCGTAGATGCCTCATCATAAGCCGCTCGACACTTTTTCAAATCTCTCAGCTTTGGCAATGTATGACTTGATACAAGCTCGCACATTTCCCCATCAAATAAAATCCTTGTGCTACTTTCTGTAGTCATAATTTTCTTTTCTCTCCTTATGGAACATGAGCGTCCGATTGGCTGAGTGGTTACAGCGCTAGCCTCTCGCAGCAAAGGTACTGGGTTCGAAATAAGGTGGCTTTCCTCTCCATTTCATCCAGCTATGAATCGGTGCCTGACTGAATCTTGTTTAGGGAAGACAAAGGCAACTAGGAAAGGGAACTCGTCATCCCACCTCTCTGTCGCGAGAGGTTTGGATGTTATTACAATAAAGACTTTCCTGGACACAAAGGTGTATTAGATGATATACCAGTGTGGTAAAGTGGGATGATAAAAATATTTATAGGGGACTTAGTGTAATGACTGAGATCAGCTGTGAAGGTATCTGTATCTAATAGGTGTAGTGTTTTACAGATAACCTTACTTGCTACCACATTTATAACTCAGTCAGAATTATTCTGGAATATTGTGATGACTACGTTGAATGTCTAGGGTTATGTAAATGATGAAGTGTAAGTCACAACAACAACAGACAGATAAACAATTTAATTTATTCCACCACACTTGACAACACTGTGACACTCACACACATTTACCATTCTATAAGACTATCTTAAATGAGTCACTGGTAAAGTTTCAAATATTTATGTATTAATTACTTTCACTATTATATATGTCCTGATTCAACTACAAAGTGAACCAGGAATCACAATCAATTGTAATCACAATTTATATATACATAATTTATAAATATGAACTTAGTAGTGACATATTTTATTAATATTATCCTATGTGTGTCAGTTGTGTAGTAGTACTATGAGGTAATACTGGTTTTGTTTTTTCAAGCTATGTTGTTATTTGTCATCATGACTTCAAGTGTTTGTTTATCTGGGAAATAGTATGGGGAAAAAGTTCACAGTTCCTGTCAATTTAAACAAGGTATTGTCCCTCTTTTTTGTTTCTAAAATGTCAATTTTTGAGGGGACACATAATGTTGGGCTCCACTGGCCACATGGGCTTATCTTTCGTGATGGCGGCAGGAAAAGACTCCTCTGCTCGATAGCCTCCCTGTGTTCTGGAGACACCTCACTGGTCACTATCTGGACCCAGGAGTATGCTGTCAGCCTCTAGGTTCAGCAAAGCTCCGACCAGGTGCTGCTCAATAGCTTTAGGACCACGGTCCCTGAAACAAGAAGGTTGTACCTCCTACTTCATAACTAGTTTATAATCCATTTACAGACTGAACACAATACATAACAAACACTGAGTTCAGAGCGGTAGGCCAACTGTCAGCTTCATCTGAAATAAGTTACACCAGTATATTCCTCCCTAATGGTTACTACGCCTCTGCAATTCCAGCATTATTTCTTTCTAGTCGATAAGATAGGTGTCAGTGTACTGTTTGGCAATTCCATGTAGTTTTACTTTCCTCCGACACCTTCTGTTCAGGCTGGAGCATTATATAGGCCTTGCCTCATGTTCGCTACTGACCCACATATATATACAGACATAAATTATCAATTTACATTCAATTTTCATTAAAAAGATATTGAATATATCAAGCTTACCACAATTCATGGAATAATACACAGTTACGTTGACTGGCAATGAATATAGCACAATTTCGATCTGCCGATGTCCCAGGCTTTTATTTAGAAAAATATGCACTGGTGCTCAACGCACTGGTTCTGTAGTAAGTTTATTTGAACATGTGGTGGTGACCTGACGCCTCTGATTGACTATATTCGCGGGTCTAACCAATCGTGCCATGTTTACCCAATCGTTTGAAAAAAAAGTACTCCTACTCCCGTTTCCCCTGACAACAAAAGATAGTATTTATAGCCCGACTAATCGTGTTTAGCCTTACATTTATTGCGCTCCAATCAAATCGGATTTAACATGGAGACCCATTTCCCGTACAATGGTGGGGTGAAAATCTGCCACTGAGCGATTCTGATTTAGGTGTTGTCTGACATCCCTCACTATTTCTTTTGGCTATAATTTGGTAATTCCTAGACTATTTGCGTAACACTCAACATATTATTTGTCAGCAAGTCCTAAGGAACCCAAATATATATATTTAATGGAGCCAATATGCATTTTCTTCTAGGATAGTCGTGCTGTTACCACCTCTTCACTTCCAAACTTTAGGGTGTCTGGGTACTGTCATGTTTTCAAACGTAAACCAGTATAATGTCATGTTTCCTAATAAGCGTTTTTCAGGATTTTAAAACCTAACTCTGGTATGGGTAGTGTTTTTTATCACTGTCGATTTGAAAAAAACTAGTGCTTGTGGCCTTACACGCGTGATGGTAGTAATTGTATAGCGAGACGCGTGTTTAGTGTTGCATGCGTTCCGGCTTCCAGCCTCTCCCTTTCTTTCTATCTTTAGTCCATCTGTCTTTCGTTTTTTTGGTAACGTAGTGTATAAAATGACATGAATGGAATTTTAAATCTAGGTCAGCTGCGTATCTCAAGGTTTTTCTAGAAAAGGCAGTACACGTTTTATCGTAGAAAGCGGGTATTGAAGCAGTAGGCTTTTACTATCAACGTGAAACGTTACAATTTGCAGACGAAGTAGAAAACAAGGGGGATTTCGAGCAGAGTCATTGTGACAGCACTGTTCTTTACCATTCTTCTTTCCTTTTATTGAAGTTATTTGTTAGGCTTTACATTTACTTTTTAATTTATATATGTGGATTAGAATTTCTCACGACACCTGCACTCCAGGTAATAAGATAACTCCTCTTACCACACAACCCATTCATAGAAAATACACTTTATGGCAGCCCAAAACAGTTTATACGAACTGCACAGTACCACATTAATGACATCAAAGTCACCAAGAGCTTACGCTCAATGACAGTGGAGCAAAGTCACGTCAAGTCTCTGAAGGAGCAAGAACTGGACTAGAACCAGGCCAACAGGAAGACAGCTGATAGGATAGTATGGCGCTCTCCATGGCAAACCTCTACACCAAAAGGTAGAAGAGGAACGAGTTAGTAAGTAAATAAATAAGTAATTACTTATTGTGGCATTCTTGTTTCAATATTCTTGTTCTTTTAGAATTGTAATGTTTGTATTATTATATTTTTTAAAATTAGGAACAGATAATGATGTCAAAGCATGGATACAAAGGGCATTCGGCAACATAGGCATCCAGTATATTGACAAATAGGTGGATTTTTTTTTAATCAGGTCAAATACAAAATATAAGAATATTCCGTTGTGATGTCAAATCAGTTCTACTGTAAAGCTCTGCAATATGGAAATAGACCAACGGGTAAGACGAATAAGTTTTCCAATTCATACACTGTTTATTGACTACAGCAACATTGACATCATGGACAGTAAATCACAAGTTATAATGGCAAAACATATGCCCGTTGATGCTAATAATCCATATTGAATTTGACCGGACTCACTCATAAACGGTTGAAGCTTTACCGTGACGAATTCTTATATCCTTAGATTCTTCATTATCAAGGTTATTGAATAATATATGGAATGTCTTCCATGAAGGGGATAATGCGTTATCCTTCATACAATCCCCGGTACCAAAAACCCCCCAAAAAAACCAACTGGACACACTAGCGGCACCCCATAATTCCCGTGCCGAAGCCCTGCCAGGTACTCTATGACCGAGATTATAGTTTCTAAATTCAACTCAGTACATTTTCACTCAAGCGCGAACTAAGATATTCACAAGTGAGATCAGCTCACCTTTTTGTCTCCCAAACTTCAACTCAGTACATTTGAACTCTTTCTTTTTAAAAAAAATAACACATACCCAGTTGAGCTATGTTCAAAAATATAGTGCACAAAGGCACCCAAATAATTAACCATCTCATAACTTTAAATGTGCTCACAAGCGTGTCTATAAAAAAAAACTAGACCCGTACGTGAAAATCCCAAACACTTAACTCCCACGCGAAAACATGACTTAACATAGTCTTACAGGTATTTTTTAGGATAGCAAGTTCAGTCATGGCAATTTAGGTATCAACATGAACTGAAGACACCACAGTTTGAACTTTTCTATGAGTCTGCTTTGGTCTATGATCTGTAGTCCTCTGTCTGTCATTTCTATTGTCTGTTGAACTGCCTTTGCGTCTTTTAATGGGGCATCATACACCCTGCCAAGACTTTTCACAGGTTCCTTAATGACAGTAGGGATTCTTTGGTTTGAAACCATGAATGTGACCTCATATATCTTCCCTTTCCTGACTGATAGGCTTCTAGACTTCTTAGGTTTGAAGCTCATTCTGCGCTAGCTGACAGATCGTCCAGGCGTGCTAAAATTCTCCAGGCCTGGTGTTCATCTGATGTCAGAATTGTTGTGTCATCGATGAATGCTCTGTATATAATTTTTTGTTAAATTAAGTCATTCAGATGCAATCATCACTTTCCATCAACCGAGGAATCAACTCCGACGAAGGATGTGTGTGTGTATATATATATATATATATATATATATATATATAAATGAATTCTTGACTGTTCCTTCTCAAGTCAAGAGTTGAAATGGCTTTCAGGGATCACGTTCGTTGCAAGCGTAAATCTCACAAATGTCACCGCTTCGAGTGTCCTCTGGAGTGATGGTTTGGTGGATGATAACTCAACTTATTATTTGTAAAAATGTATGTGTGAGATTCTTGCTTAATATTTTACCATCACATATAATTGTGCATATCACTATATGGTGTATTCTGCCTGGTATTACGGCCCACCAGGCAGACACCTGCGGCAAATAAGTGTGCGTAATAGGAACTAGTACCAGAAACTTGCAGAATATACACAAGTATACCTCCCGTAAGTCTTTTGACCCTGATGTAAGCATATAGATCTTTCTCTGAATTTTCCCAATGACTATAAGCAATAAACCTCAGACCATTAAGGCAGATTAAAGTGTGTTAGGAGAGCGAAATAGTGCAAATGAATCATAGTTATATATATATATATATATATATATATATATATATATATATATATATATATATATATATATATATATATATATATATATATATATATATATATATATATATATAAAATAGACGCTTTGATATAAAAATGTGCATCCCATAATATAATCATCATTATTATTCTCTCACGGCTCCCTATGGAAGTTGGGGCTATCTCTGCTTTCGGTTCCTTGCAAGGAAACCCGCATAAAACAGTCACCAGCTCTTACAGTGGTGGTTTCTGTGGCCAGTTATTTTACATGATGACGTTGCCAGCATCATACACAACTTGACAGCAATAAGCAATTCTATACATGTAAATACAGTACAAGAATTTAAAAAAAGTACATTTTTCAGACTTACCCCTTCTTTATTAAGCAGATATTTTAGCACGGGATGGCCGATAGCACTTCACAACAGTCGTAGGTGCAGTCTTCTCATGTGGGTTACAGATTATTGCTAATTCACAACTAGCTTTAACACATAAGGAAGATTTCCTCGGACTATTATAGAAGAAGTTTTATACTTTTAATTGTACAAGTTACTTCTTAATAAATTTGGCACGTCTTATAATGGAATCCTTTTGCTATCTCTCCCTGACGTTTGGTCTACGTAACGAGATTGGAATAAGTAGGGAACGTTGCAACACTCGAATCTTATGCTTAAAAATTCACCTACACGAAATTTAATTTCGTTAGTTTATTTTGTTCAAACCAATCACAGTTTCGGCTAGTTTATTTTTTTTTAAATTTAAACCATTTTTTTTTTTTTTTTTTTAAACCAGCGGCACTTGGGCTTTCAGCCCTTCGGCCCAATGTCATGTCATTGCGAGGCTGGGGAACCTGAGGACTTTCCTTCCAACCCGGTCAGGAGCTTCGCTCCTTCCCATCCACAGAGGGTTTATCACAGGAGCCGTTCAGGTTATTCAGTCAAATTTCCGGTCGGAAACATTCCTTCAAACGCTGACGCCCGGGTTTGAACCATGAACACCTGGTCGCCAGTACAACGCCGAAGCCATTACACCAGCGCGGCTCCCAATTTAAACCATTCACCCTGTATGGTGTCTTATTTAGTTTATTACACATTCGCATCTTTTAAAAATTAACAAGGATCACAGGGTTGCTAAGTATTACTGACATCGTAGGAAATCATTATTTATGGCCTGCTCTAACTCTCCAATATTGTTTTCTCTGTTTATTAGGATTAAAGACCTCGCCGGAAATAATTAAAGGATATGTCCCGGTGTACATATTGTCATAATCAAGACCGACATAGGAATGGGAATTTTGTGCACGTCACTCCAGCGAGATAAATAACGAGTTTTCTTAAACGGCTATCGTCAAAATTTGTTTGTCTGATCTCCCTAGCTGGACGGAAGCAACTAGGTAATCCTAGTGTCTGTGCCTGACAGTTTAATTCGTATCTTTTGAGACGCGACTGTCAACATTTGAGTTTGAGACCAAGTTTGTCATCTCCTACTCTATTGTAGACGCCGTACTTAGCAGATTTGTAATAATTAGAAAGATAAACCGCTGGGTGTGGGCTAAGCCGGCGTTTACTTAAGGGGAAAGTACCTTCTACGAAAAAAAAATTATTATCAGCAAAATACTACGGTAGAGGAAGCTAGCAAAAAGATAGGAAGAAAATGAATCGAATGAATTATGACTACCGTCACAAATCCCAGGGAAAAAAGAAATAGAGGTAAACCCACAAAGGAATATTGAGAAGAGAACTTGAAACGCTAAATGGAGCTGAAAGAAATGATGATGATGATGAGCGATGATGCTGATAATGAATACGATGAAGATGATAATGATAATGAATATGATGAAGATGATGATGATAATGAATATGATGAAGATGATGATATACTGCAACAACGAATCAAATAGTTTGGACACCTGGTCAGATGTTAATTTGAACAACCACCTTAACGAACTCTGCACTAATGGACCTCAGGAAATTATACACGAGAAAGATCGAGTTAATTTTGGACTGAAAGAGCGATAAGAATGCGCAGGAGAAGCGATTACACATTACAAATGTCAACAACAAAAATTACAAATGATCACAGCCATATTTTCCTACGACTGGTGGCGCCGTCTGCAGAAGGATAAAAACATGAAAATGAAAAAGTCGAAATATCCAGCTATGATTTATTTTTCTAATATCTGTCAGTTCTAGGCACTAATTTCGAACTCACTACTTCATATATTCACAGACACGAACACATATGAGAGGCTAAATTTGACATTAGTGAACGGTTCATGTCATCAGTAACTCGCTAACAAAATAACCAGACAGTAATGCTGACGTAAAGGAACGAAGTTGGAGTCACGGCAAATAATTATTAACACAGCTACGAAGGAAATACCAAATCCAGCGCAAGGGAAAAATGTCATAATTTTTGAAAAATTGGAGGAGGGAGGACGTGCAATAAAAAGACTACCTTTTCCTTTTATAAGTGAATACAAAGAGGTATAGAAGACAACAGACATAGTTTTGTGTTTTAAAAGATGTCTCTAACTAACTTACAGTAATATCGAAACCTCCTATAGTGTACTTTTTGTACGTAGGACGGGCTCCAACTCTGATGATCAAATTACCTTCCTATAATGTTGCTTCTTTAACGTTTCCTTTCACTGACAGAGAGGCTGTTAGTATTATTGATAGAGACATTTATACGAACAGACGAATTAGCTAATATTTTATGCTATTATTAGTCATAAATGAACGAATGAATATCGCTTTTCCGATGTGATACCATTGCAGCTTCTGTCAGAAATATTTAGCTGAACATGATTGCTAGCTTCACGCATAAAGTATATCATGTACTGATATAACTGTGATTTCTGTATTATTATTAATAGGAGTTTTGCCTCGTTTTGGCGAGGCACGCAACGTTCAACCTAGACACAAGGTCCGTCGGTTGCATTACTGCGAATGTCCAAATATAGCAAGTGATAACGACTTGGATTATTTGTCTTACTTTATGAGGTTACTCTTCGGTACTTCATGAACTGTTCTAACGGTGGTTCCTGAAATTATTTCTTTTACGTGATGACGTTGCTTACCTCGAGAGCTGGAATATGTTATGAGCTGTACTTACATTGATTTCTGTTAAAATGGGTTTTAAATTATGAAGTTGCTATCCCAATGAGCTATGGTACTTTATAAGCTGTTCTCGCAGTGGTTTATGTAATGTTTTACATTATGAGGTCGCAATCCCCGTGCAGTGGAAAACGTCGTATGCTGTTTTAACTGAAATTTCTGTAGAAAAGTATTAAGAGGCCGATAGCCCCGTGACCAACCTCACCCTAGTCATCTTTCACTAAAACTTTTAGGCTGTGATACTAACACTTCCTTAATGCCCTCAGAGCCCCCCCCCCCCCCCCTTTCCCCCAGCACCCATCGGAAGAACGCAATCAGGTTTGAAATATTTGTAGATCTGTCTGGACAAACGAAGTCGAGGTACAAAGACGTGATAGTGAAAGAGATTAGAACATTATTGTATTCTTGCACGAACGTCTTAATTAAACTTTCTTTCATCCCACTAGTACGACTGTGCATTAACACGTGTGTACAAAACTGTTAACCGTAACGTAAAATGTTTGTCTACCCGTCAGAACCTGAGAACTGATTTTGTCAGATGTATTTTTGGTAAGAACAAAATGCTAATGACTACAGTAAGACTACGATAAACTGTAAACTGAAGGAAAATAATGTGTCCGAGTAGCAGAATGGAAGGGCGCGTACATACCGAGCAAAGGGATCTGGTTCGAAACCAAGTCTAATCACGCTGTGTGGTCTTCCCAGATGTAAAAAAAAAAAAAAAGAGTACCTGACTGTAGTTGAGTTAGGGAGAGCAAAAGCAACGTGGACAAGACCTGATCTCCCTAGTTCATGAAGCTGAGACCTTTTCATGAAGCCGAGAACGAACGAACGAACTTTATTTTCGAAGAGTTAAGAATTTGGCGCTCAGGCCCTTCTAACATTCTGCCCTTTCACTCTCATTTATCTTGCATACTATATCCTTTCATTCCCACGTGTTACTTAAAGCATTAATTTAAAGGCATGCAACATTATAAAAGTAATATAGCAGCATACATTTACAGTATGCAATCAAAATCAAAATTAAGTATATTTTTTTTAAATAAACAAGAAAGTTTAAAAAAAAAAAAAAGTAGCACCAAAAAAACCCCCCAAAAAAGGGTAAAGTCTCTAACAGTTCACTCAACTGTGCCAATATCTGCTACAATGCTAGCTTTACATTTTTGTCTCTTATTTGAGAAAAGGGACAAAGAACCGACCTATGTTACGACCTCAAAATCTTCGTCAGCAGCAAACACAAAAAACAGGAGAAAATAAAGTGATAACTAATTTGAATACATTACAATAAAAATTGACTTTGTCTCCGTTATAGACTCACTCTTGTCGCACTGGTAAATCATAATGATATTTCTGACAGTGGTTCCAGCGCTGAGGAGTAAAAATATTGCACACCTACGTGACCTAAGAACAGGACTCTACAAACTATGTTAGCGGTTCATATTAAGTTATGTGTGATACAGTGGCTTCTATCTCAAAACAAGATCCCTAACAATGAAGAGGCTGACAAATTGGTCAAGGGAGGTAGCTCAGCCTGATACAAGCATAGCTTATGAAGAGGCCAAGAGCTTTATCAGGAGCAAATACAGGCACAGGTGGGAAGCAGAGCATCCATGCCACCAGCATAATGATATTACCGGCTCAACAGAAATGAACAAGTGGTAATCTTCACAAGCCACAACAGATTCAGATAACATGAATTCAACAAGTTAAAGACAGTCTACCGATAAGTGTAAATGTAGCACTGATAAAATGATCGTTGAATGTCTGCTGTGAAAGTGCGTAACATATGAGAACCAGAGACAGCACATATGGCCGTCAACAGGGAGTGTCAGGTACAGAATTTCAGTGGCTCCCGTCAGGCGATCGTTGTCCTCACAATGCTGTGCGTGGTCCTGACTGCCAGGACCTCCCAGTTCAGTTGGGGCAGAGCTGCGTGTCCGTTCCAGATGACGTCCTTTGGCATTCGTGGAGGCTTGGCAGTGGCTGCGCCACAGCCTCGCTGCAGTGGCTGGCTGCAATGCTTGATATTGCTTTTTGGTCTCAGAAGTGTACAGGCGAGCGCTGCCTCAAAAAGACTGTGCGTGGTCCCGGGTACCGGGTCCTCCCAGTCCAGATAGGGCAGGGCTGTGTGACCGTCCAGAAGCGTCTTTTCGGCAGACCGGTAAAGGCGGTGGCTTCGCCACCGCAGCACGTCCACGGGCGGATAGAGGTGGTGGCTGTGTCACAAGAGCCCCCTCGGGGCAAGGTACACACGCCTAAGCAGTTTAACAAAGTCCATTACTGGCAGTTGACTGACCGCCTCAGAAGCCCTAATCGGTGGTTGTCTCGGTGATCGTCTGGGTGCTATGACCTCCTCTGCAGGGTAGGGAGACTCAAACCTTTTGACAGCGCACGCACGCCATGGTGGGCCTGGTGTAGTATGTTGATGAGTGTAGGAACTCCCTGGAGTTGCAAGAAAGCTCTGCATAACGAACCCTCTGTGGATGGGAAGGAGCTATGATGCTGATTAGCTTCTGACCGGGTTGGTAGGAAAGTCCACAGACACCCCAGCATTACAGTGCCAAAGGGCCTTGTTCCCATGGCCGCTGGATCCATCAACAACAACACCAAATGGCCGTCAACAGTACCACTCCTGGACAGACTCTATGGAGTTGCCAAAAACCTCAGACTGACCACGGCTTCCTTTAAATATGTCAAGTTCACATCCAAAAGTGTACGAAGAAAAAGATACTGATATTTATGACTTAGATTTAACCGTGTGACAACAGAAATTAGTTAGCGGATTCTTAACTCATTCATAATTCATAATTGCCTGAAGGAACATTTGTCTTCTCAGAAACGATCGGGAACTACAAGAGTCTCTTTTCGTACTTGTATTTAAATTTGCATGCACTTACATTGGTTCTTTGGTGCAGGTTTCCTGCAAAGGAACCAGCTGCACTGACGTGTCCTTGCTCCACAGGGGCCAAATAAAGGACAATGAATGAATGAAAACAAGAAGATAAATAGTCAGGGTACTTAGTTCCTGGCAGGATATTCGTTGCAGAAATCTCTACATGCTGAAACCTTTGCAAAAATGTCCCTGTCTGATATTTGCCTTCCTTTCACGTAAATAAATTGTTGTCCACTGAATTTCAATTTTTGTGATACCCTCTGGGGCAAAGTAGTCAGACCAAGTTTTAAAATTTTTCAAAATATTCTAATTTGTTTTACTAGGCGACCGTGGAGATTTATACAGGGCTTGCCAAAAACCTCTGAGAGTTTTCCATATTGATTTTATTTGTTTCGTCATTAACTTCTTCGCCTAATCTCCTTTAGCCTTCTTACTTTGACTTCTATTTTGTTGTTCGTTTAAGGCTTGGCAGACCAAGTGTCAGATTAAAGAAACACTGACTGGGTCACTTTGATATTATGTAATCATAACCATCTTATTATACCAAGAGTGCGGAGGACATGATCATCTAGAAGTCTGCACAGAATATTAGCTCTAAAATACTTTTTCACAATTCACGTTTTGATGAGAATTAACAGAACTAACAATAGCCATTGGCTGTTGATGGAACATAGCAATTATTAGACGCTTGAAATATTTGTATTTTCATCTTCAAGCTCCGCAATCATCAACTCAAATGGCAGGTCAGTCCTATTGTATAGCTCTGAAACATGGACAAAACAAACAACAGCCAAGAAGTTACAGACTTTCATAAATGGATGCTTACGTAAAAAAGAAAAAAATTAAGTGGTATAGCAGAATGATCAATGTGGAAGTGGTGACAAGAACCATGCAAGTACCAGTGGAACTGGTGACAAGAACCATGCAAGTACCAGTGGAACTGGTGACAAGAACCATGCAAGTACCAGTGGAACAAATGATAAAACGCTGGCGACAGACATGACACACACTGAGGAAAGTTACTGATAGGATTACCAGGCAATCCTTGTTCTGCCATGCCCAGGATAAGATATGTAGAGGGGGGCCGAACAAACACATGGAGAAGAGAACTGGAGAGAGAAATGAAAGGGACTAGGAAGACATGGGAAGACTTGGAATTAAGGTAGTAGTATACCCACAAAAGATTTAAAAAAATAAAAATCCAACAATTTTCATTTTCATGTTTTAAATCATCGTCAACATGTTCTTGTACTAAAAATAATTCATAGAAGCTTAGAGATACTCTGGTATGATAGGAATCAGTGTTTTTCTACACACACCCCCTTGAGTGATTTGCATAGCAACCAATGTTTATAGTTGGTTACCATGTGAATAATGACCCAACATGAAGGTGTGTAATTGTAAAACTGCGAAATTATAATTATACTGAGGCAACAGAAAAAAGATATTTATAACTTTACCAAGGGGAATCACTCAATGATTTCTTATGAATTTTTCAAAAGTGTGTGTCTAGAAAGCTTTGATCGTAAATTTCAACATTTGTTACATGCATTGTGCATTTTCCCCCACATCAACTCTATTTATTGCTAGTTTTATACTGATTCTGTATAATAGTAGTTAGCAGAGCTTCTTTTGTTCACAATGGGAAATAAGACAAAATGTGCGAATGGTGGAATTTGTGCGTTCTATTGGGAAAGGCCACAGTGTATTGCAGAATTTTTCGATATACATGAACACAAGTCAACCCATGGCAACGAAAGCATACATGAGAACGTTGCACAGGATCTATTCAGCAAGTAAGGACATTGCAATGGAAAGACCCTGAGAGCACTGAAAAGGGGATTCATAGACACTGCAACTGCAGTAGAAGGAGACCTTTATTCAACAGAAGCTCATTAAACTTCATTTTTTTAGTTCTTTTTCTGTTTTTCTTTGTTTTCTCGGAATTGTCTTTTTAACATAATTGGTGATATTTGAAACAAGATATCTCTAGATCTGTACATTCAATTGACATGAAAATTAAAACAGTTGGTTGTCATATAATCTTACAGATTATGACCTAAAATGGATACAATTGAATTCAGAGTTTTAGTTTTATGACCATCATGCATATATAATGAGGCACAAATATAGAACATTCCAGAAATATAAATTTTGAAAATTCATTAAAAATTAACCTTTCCGTCAATCTCTGTCATTTTAGTTCATGACCTCACGCTATATACAATGATTCAATTTGCCAAGTTTCAGTCAGATCCTTGTACAAATAATATAGTTATGATGTTTAAAAAAAGGTGTATAATTTATTCACTACGGCGGCCATATTGGATAGCTATTTTGCATAATTAATGAGGTCCTTATGTGGACAAAAATTTCAAGTCCATACTAACACTATACCCATGGTTGTTTGATTCTGAAAGGAAAATTTGAGTTTTTTACCCTATCAAGGTATCCTACTACCTTAAGACTGTGGCCAGATGGGTTTTAGATAGGAAATAATAGAGATATTTCCCAGAAATAGAGTACCGAACTGGTGAATTCGTGTAGTGATGACACAGTATAAATCAGGTAGTTATCTGCACAGATTTAGATGATAGCTGTAGAAGAGAGATGTAAAATAAGTCACTTTCTCGCTAGACCTATCCTATGCTCTAGGGGAGTCTATATTAATAGTTCATTTGAAATGCATCTCGTTATTTATTATTACTACCAATTTTAAAATATTAAACAATTATGTAAATTTCCACACAATAACAATATTTCAAACAGAAACATGAATTTAAACAAAATCAATCAACTGCGATTTATAAAATATATATGTGCATTTATTAATTAAAATAGAAGTTTGGTAAAGATTGCAAATATGTATTTACTCCAATCACAGGTTGGAAAATTCTATGGTGTTAATGTCTATGTTTATCATTTCGGGTAATTGGTGGCTTCTGGATCTTGTTTCTTTAAAGTAATGAATTCTTATCTAATGCAGGTCCTTTCACTGCAGACACATCTCGTCATACTTCATGTGTTGATATCACGATCCTTAGCCCATGTGACACATTGTCTGTTAATTTGTATTTTCAACTCGCTCCGTTGCTTTTCCAGTCGTATTATTGTTCTTTTCCCTTCTTATTATTTTCTCAGGTTTTCTGATTTTTCAATATTTTCATTTCTTGTTATGGCTCTAATAATTGCCGGAACACCACCACCATCCCTTTCTTTCCGGGGTGGGTGTAACCTCTACACGCAGTTTGCTTGATCTATTTTGTTTCATTCTTCGTGTGGGTAGAGCAGAAAGACGGTCAGTAAATTGATGTAACATTAGGTAAACACACGGCGGTAATTCGGCTTTGTTTCGTCCTGGCCTTCATTATACATGCATAGTGGGACTTGTAAGTGGTCTGTGATGAGGTGATTTTACGTAAGTAACATCTGTTGTTTGCTTTATCTGAGCGAACCTTCTTCGTGTTTGCTCACGGGTGAGCAATAACTAGTCCTTTGATCTTTGATTTAAGGAGAGAGAGAGAGAGAGAGCATTCGTTTGCTTGGCGATTGGTAGCGGCTTTCTGTGGTAGCGGTTCGTCAGATGTTAAGATAATGTTATGCTGTTTCATGAAAACTTCTCGAGTCTGTTGTTTGTGGAAGGAGGTGCTAGAATTGTTATGTCAGTGTTACAGGGAGCGGATTTATAGAACTCCGTTAGGAATCTTCCTTTGAAGGGGTTTGTTTAAAGGGAAATTGTTAATAATGGGGTATGATTTTAAATTAGGGAGAGGTTCTGTTATTACGTCAATATTGGGGGTAGGTGCATTTTTGTTGGAGATGATTCTAGATCTATTACGCATCGCGTCGGTTTCTGCTCACGTGTTAGAGATTGCATCAGGGAAGTAGTAGTATATATCAGGTCCGTGTCTGTGTGTCTAATGCTCTCTGGAAAGTTGTGCCGTGAATAGTGACAGACGTATTTCAGTTTGCCTGAATTAGTGGGATATCCTGGACGTCTTGGTATGTACTTAGACTTAGCTAGTTGGGGTGGAAGGAATTTTGACTTAAGGTTTTTAGCAGGACAGAGTAAGCCTTCCAATGGGATTGTTTTAATTATTAGTCTGAAGTTTCCATCAATTACCTGACTTCTAAATGCTATAGCCAGTGTAGTGTACGCTTGTTGGTAACTATACGATGTCTAGCTAGCGAGTTTCTTTGATAAAGGTTGGCGCCGTTTTGATATATTTAACTACATGAGTATAGGGGCTAAGACCTGATGTAAGCACTGTGTAACGCAATAACGAGTTCAGGGTAACCACATTAGGTTATGGTAAATAGGAGTGTATGTACGCGGAGTTTGTTGGTGTGCCTAAGTGGCCATGTGTATATAATTTAGTTCAGACGGATACGGTGGGTGATGGGTGTTTAGTATTATGATATATGGCGTATGCATTTGTGTGTAAATAGTTTGTGCTATTTGATAAACCTTCCAAGGGCTGCCTTTAATATAAGAAAAGTGCTGGGGAATTATTTAGTAAAGGTATAATATTGGAATACAGCGAAGCGGTGTTGTGACGCGTATCTACCGAGGTCACGAGCCGGCCTCAGACGCAGTCAGGTCACCAGCGTCTGTGTTATGCGTAATAGACAACTGTTGTCTTGTGCAGGGGAGGAGAAGTGGTAAGCTGTTAAGTCTGACCCGCAGAAATAGAGCAGAGCATGAGTGCTTGTATTTAGTTTGGAGTTTTATTATGGTATGGGAAAGCGAAGTGTATGTAAATCTTTGGTTGTTAATGTATTTAAATTATGATTTTAGTGAATTGGTGTTAATAACTTGTTATTTTGTTTACAGCGATTCACGGCGTCGTAGGCAAAACCCCGAAGCATACAACGGAATTTGGTGGCCTTCCATACTAGAGGGAGACGAGAGACATCACTGCATTTGATAGCTGAGTTACGCGCAAAGCCACGGGCGCGCCTAGCTTGGTTTTTTCCAGTACGACGAGGCATCAGGATTTCTCCGTGTTTGGGGAAAGGTATACTTCAGCAGGAAAATTGCCTAGAAACCGGAGCGCTTGGCTCCCGGCCCAATACTAACCGGCAACGTTTGCCTAAGTATTGTACTCATACTGCCACAATAAAGCAGTAGGCCAAAACCAGTAGCGGTTAAATCGTCAATCGGTGTGAGATTGAGTGTCATCACTATCGGCTAGATTTATAGCCAGTTGTAGCCCTACATCTTGTCACCAAGGGTCTCTTCATCAGCTATTCAGGTGAGAGGGAGATCATGCCTCTGGTATACTAACGGGAGCTAGTACCCGACGAAGGGCCTCGCATCTGAGCATCAGAAGGGGTCAATAGCAACAGGACGGCCTCTAAAGGTATAAGAGAAGAGAGACTAGCGTCAGTTGTGTCAGGAACTGTTGTGTTAGTGATATAGGAACTTGTAGGTGAGCCTCTGAGGTAGATGAGGCAGCGGGCTCTGTGCAGCAGTTAGTGTGTAGCAGTTAGTTGAGTGAAATTCAGTGGTGTAGGACAGCCGGGAGTGTCTTTGTGACAGTTTAGTGAGAGTTGTTGTTAATTCCTCCTCTGTCTGTAGAACCGATACAGAGCTACAAAAAACTGGTGGAGGGTAGCCTTGTGGTGTGTGGGACTCCACAGTTTATTTAGTTAGGAATAGTTAATGTTCAGTTGGTGGTGGCTCTTACATAGAGACACCCCCCCCCCCCTCCCTTAAAAAAAAATTTTTGTAACCTTATTTGTTTCGTGTAGATGTGGAAGAGAGCGTGGTAATTTGAGATATTTTGTCATTCATTTAATGTTGTTCTTTTCCTTTTCCAGCTTGTGCGAATTTTGCACGTTGTTTTTTTTTTCGGTGTGGTATTTTTATTATTATTGTAGTAAAGTAAATCTGTGTGACACCCCGCTCAAATTTCCCCGCTTGAAAATTAACTAACGTACTCCTAAAATCTATTAATAGCTACAGCATTTGAAATTTGTCTCAAGGCCACTGTAAAATCAACCGCCAACAATTTGACTAAAGAATTTTAATTTTTCCACTACACCAAGTTAAAAAGGTTATTACCCCCTTTTAACACACTACCCTTCCCAATATTTATTAACGAACGCCGTAAAATTAACAACCAATAGGCTTGTTACCTCGTTTTGTAGAGTCAAGGAAAAAAATTGGTTGTAATGACAGAAAGGCCTAATACGTGTTTTGGAATAAATTTTAATAATTTATTTCTCAATAACTAACGGGAATTGAACAAAAGAGGATATCTTGAATTATAGGGCTAATATTGCTTAATACATTACCATAAAGATGTCTTCATAAATAAATTATCTTGACATAGAAAAAATTATTTTTGTAATATTTTCAGTTCAGGAAAAGACGCCTTTAATTAACAAACCCCTTAAGGCCCAGCGGCCCATATATGACCCATCATACATAACTCAGTAATAATTTTATAATAAAACAAATATTAATTCCCACTTGGTCAAATATGGGTTATTTCATAAGCAAATGAACGGCCTACAAATTTTTATAGAAAGTTACATTCTAAAATGCGTATTCAGTCTTAGAAACATGAGTTAAGTATAAAATTTAGCTTTCAATTATAAAAGTTCTTGGGCCTTAAGGGGTTAATTACAAAAAAAATTACCTAGATGAAGACGGTGAAGAATAATTAAATGAAACCCATATAGGATGATAAAGGCCAACAGGTAGTTTAATTATCAGTTTTGATATTAAAAATCGATCAATAAATAACTGAGATATATGAGATGCAAACTTGAATCAGACGAACGAACACACTTACAACTGCTCAAAGTTTATAGCCTAGGGGAAAAAGTTAAAATTTCTGGACGCGTTTCTGATTGGTTAAGTGTGGTGAGTGTGGCGTTCTCCAACTTGCTCTTAGGTTTAATGATTTAATTCATGGAAGAGTGAAACATATTTGCAGTAGCCAAGTGATCATACAAGAGTTCTTAAACTTGCTACATAAACATCCGCACAAGAATTGAAGAAACGTCCAGCTTATGCACATCACGAACATGTTTATTATGGATAAAACGTATGCTCCAGTGAAGTATTACTTGTAAGACCTCTTCCAATACACATCACTCCCATGGCATAGGGTAAACACAGATTCTGGCATATAACAGTCTGTCAGTAAATGTCGAGATCCAGTCCTGTAATCAGCTATATCTCTATGAACATACGAATATATAAGAACCGGGACCATCGCCCGTCTTTAAACATCACTATATCATTTCTATTCACTCCTCTACCTATCCTGTGAATGAATCAGGCACTCTCTCATTCCAGGATGAACAGACTTACTTCAGAACATATCTATCAAACACACCGACATCTGAAATATCTCCGAGCACTTCACACAGCCTCCTCACTGTTCCACGACACATCCACTAATGCCCCCTGAACCCTTCGCTATCATTCGCCCACCTTTTGACCTCTCTTGCATACTGATTAGTGACGTCGTCTCTGCCGCAATGCGACGGACGGTAATAAAAACTAGTGGACGAAGCTATTTAATAGCTAGATTTAAGAACATAAGTAACAGCATATAAAATGTACGTCACAACTTCCCCCCTCCCCTGTCTGAGGAGAAAAATGAAATTTTTCTTCCTCAGAGGTAGGTAAACAAAATATAAAATGAGGTTCCAGTGCCAAGTAGAGAGTTCAAATATAATACGAGCGGAGACCAGGAAGTACTCCAACCCCTGTGTCTGTCATGAGAAAGCCAAATTTAACACAACGTGAGGACATTGATATGAAAATATCAAAGCCTAAGTCTTACTCAAGTCGAGACAATATGACACATAAGAAGTAGATGACCTGCCTTCCAGTAACTAAGACTACGTGTTATATGAACTCATCCATACCTATCAATCATTTTCACTCTAATGTCACATACTTTTGGTCTAAGTCCTGTCAGGTTATAGACTTGGTGAATATTGTCACTTAATACAATTGCAAAGTAATTATGCTATAGATGACCATTAAGTAATTATAATATATATGAATGTTGTAAGACACATGCAGTGAAGTACATGATGTAATACCTTCATGATAAGAGAATAATGTTTTCTGTTTTTCTACTTTTTTTCTCATTCATATTATGTTTTGTTTTCTTCTCTCACATGAGTCTTTATTCAGAATCTCAATGGATGATATACCATGATGATTAAGACAAGCACAATAAGCTCTCACGACCCTGTGTAGTTTGGTAAAAGTAGTTAATGTCAATGCAAACAAGACATGCTCAGTTGGTGTAAGACTTCAGTAGATGCAAAGAGTTTAGTAAAGCAGAGTACAGGGACAATGCATAGAGATACTCCTTCTTAAACCCTGTGTGTCCATTCATCAAAGTCTAAGCACAAAGGTAGTAATAAAAATTAATGTGTCCAAAAAAGAAGAATATATTAGGTAAATATAACTATTAAGTTTGTTGAGCACAAAAATTGTGAGTGTTCATAAATCCATGAAGATAATTCAAGTTCACGATTCATGTCCATGGGTTATCAAATAAAAGGTAATAAATTATCCCTGAATAGTTTCTTTGGTTCACAATGTGTACTGAGATGTACCTGAATCCTGAGTATGATTGATGTCCCATGTAGAAAAAGTTATACACTAGGTAGTTTCCCCTGAATATCCATCACCGATAAAGTTTCATACCAACACATAATGCAAGTATCCATGCATACTAGTTGCTGTAAACAAAGTCCTTGAACTATGCGAATAACAGTCTCATGGAATGAACATAAAGATAGTCAAATGTGGCAAATATAAGTGTACCTGTAGATTGTCGAAGACAACTAACTTGAATATGACAGATTCTCAGATTTTCTCCATCTGGGGTAATTCCGTGATGTATCAAACCAGTACTAGACTAGATGGTTGTACAGCGTGACAGGACGTCTGCAAGATTGTTCTCAGAGCCCTTGATCGCCCGGATGGTGTAAGAGTATGGCTGTAGACTTAGGGCATATCTAGCTGTTCGTTGGTTTGAAAAATTAGCTTTTTGTAGATAAGCTAGCGCCCTCTGGTCTGTTTCGATGACAAATGGTGCCCCAATCAAGTATTTTTGTAGTTTGGAAACACTCCATGATATTGCTAGGAGCTCTCTTTCCAGAATGGGGTATTTTGCTTCTGTTGAAGATAACTTGCGGCTCACATACAACACAGGATGCAAAACATTGTTGTGGAGTTGCATCAAAGACGCTCCTATCGCATATTGAGATGCATCACACCTGAGAGTAAAGGAGATAAATGGATTAGGCAGTTTCAATATTGGTGCCTTTGAAAATGAAAATTTAATACGGTTTAATACATCTTGGCATGGCTGGGTCCAGACTATTTTGTTAGGACATCCCTTTTTCAGCAAAGATGACAAAATGGAAGTTATTTCCGAGAAACGAGGAATGAATTTCCTGTAAAAGTTGATTAGACCTAACAAACTCATGACTTGTTTTTTTTGTTTTAGGAACCTCAAGATTAAGAATTTTTGAGACAGTGTCATCATCTGTTTTCAAGAATCCTTGAGAAATTCTATGTCCCAGAAAAGAAATTTCTTTATAGCCGATCTGGACTTTTGAAGGTCTAGCTGTGAGGTGGTGACTGCGTAGAATGTCCAATAAGGATTGAAGACCTAAGATATGGTCCTGCCAAGAATTGTGGAAGAGACAGATATCGTCGATATATGTTATGATATCAGGCCGACCAGCAAATAGGAATCTCATCATCCGGACAAACGTTGCCGGTGCGTTCACTAGCCCAAAACACATATGAGTCCACTGATATAATCCATTAGGAGTGGCAAAGGCAGTGTAAGGCTTAGATCTATCTGTTAAGGGAATCTGCCAGTAGCCTTTTGAAAGATCAAGTTTACTGAAATATGTGGCATCAGACATCTTTTCCAGTAAGGAATCAAGAACAGGCATAGGTTCTGCATCAGTAGAAGTTATACCGTTAAGACGACGGAAGTCTATACAGATTCTAATGGACTTATCTTTTTTCCTAACAATCACTAGAGGAAATGAGTAAGGTGATTGAGATGGTTCTATAATACCCATTTTAAGCATGTTATCAATTTCCTTATCCACTTGAGCCTGAAAATGAATTGGTATGGGATATGGCTTTATCCGGATAGGTGTTTGATCTTGAAGTAGAATGTCATGAGCGATGACATCAGTACTACCTGGGATATCAGTCAACACATCCTGATAGGATTGTAACAGAGTATAAATGTGAGTGTGTTGGTCGATTGATAGATCTGGAGATACAGAAACGTCTCTCCAAGACTCTGATGCTTGAAGCGGAACAAAAAATAATGGCAGAGAGACATCTTCGAATGAAGACTCCTCATCATGAATTACAGCAAGTGAGGAATAGTTTGAGTCAGACGCATCAATGGCCTCGAAAATTGGTTGAAGATTACCAGGTCGAGAATGGAATTTTTGGAGCATGTTGATGTGAAATGTTCTATGTTGACCCTTTATATCCACAATATAATCAACATCAGTTAACTGTGAAACCACTTTATACGGTCCTCTCCATGCAATTAATAGTTTATTCTCTTTTGTAGGGAGAAGCACATATGCTTCATCCCCAGGCCACAATAAGCGTAATTTTCTCTTCTCATTAGTGAATAGTCTGGTTTTTTCTTTTGCTCTCTCAGAAGCATCCACTGCTATCAGGCATGCTTCCACAATCTTTTTTCGTAGATTTAAAACATATTCATAAGAGGATTGAACCTCCTCTGACAACTCGGAGCCCACGAGAAGCTGTTTTAAGATCGACATGGGACCTCTAGGCTTTGCCCCAAAAATTAATTCAAATGGCGAAAACCCAGTTTGTTCGTTTGGGATTTCCCGATAGGCGAACAAAACAGCTGGTAAAATTCTGTCCCAGTCCTGTGGACATTGTGAGGTAACCTTACCCAACATCTGTTTGAGTGTCTTATTGAATCGTTCTACTGTGCCGTTACCTTCTGGGTGATAGGCACTGCTTAGAGACCTCTCAATTTGAAAATCCTTCATAACCTGTGCCATAACTTCTGATGTAAATTGTCTACCTCTGTCTGATAGTATTTCCTCCGGAAACCCCAATCTACTGAAAATGATCATGAGTGCATCAGCAACATCTCTAGTTGTGATGTTCTTAAGTGGTATCGCTTCAGGCCACCGTGTGCACATGTCAATGCACGTAAGAATGAATCTGTGGCCTCTTGCTGATACTACTGGTAATGGTCCTATGATGTCAATTGCCATCTTAGCGAATGGTCTGTTAGAGATATCAAAGGCCTGTATAGGTGTTTTGTGATATGCACCTTTCGCAGCCACGCTTTGGCATGTCTTGCAAGTTCTACAAAAAGTTTTCACATCTTTGGTGACCCCAGGCCAGAAAAAATTGGACAGCACTCTTTGTTTAGTACGAGCTATCCCCAAATGGCCTGCACAGTTGACATCATGGGCATGTTGCAAAATAAAAGGTCTAAAATTAGTTGGCACCATGATCTGTTTTTTCTCAGAATTAGCATCATTAAAATGTCTAATTAGAATACCATTTTTGATGGGTGTACCAGTGAATCGCCCTCTCGTTGTACACAACATCATCTTTTCTAGCAACCTTGAAAAAATTTTTCAATGAGTCATCATTATGTTGCATAGTAATGAATGACTCTTTACTGACAAGTGAAACTTGTAAATTGTCATCATCCTCATTCCCTGATGCTGTACTATCATTGGCCTCTGCCTGAGCCTGTGCCCGTGTAGTAACTGCATTAGCAGTCACTAAATGCTGGTTTTCCCAACTTTTAATATCATCATCTGAGCACTCCTTCAGCCCAGGGAGGTTCCCCAGAATCAACTCGCTGACTGGATTTTCCAACATACAAGCAAGAACATTCCCTGTGAAGTAAGGTGTGTTTATGTAAACCAAGGCAGTTTGATAATATTCAACTGTGCCCCCGAAGGTAACACATTTCACCTGTTCACCTGTGTAACATGAGTTATCAACCAGAGATTGTCGCACCCCTACGGTAGTGCATCCCGTATCCCTGAGAACGGAAACAAGTCTATGATTAACAAATCCCCTGCAAAATTTAAGTGAACCTTTTCCATCATGAGAAGCAAGTACTGGTAGAGGGTGACCACAAATTAATCTGGATACTTCATCTGTTTGAAAAAGAGTGTTGCAAGCAGAGTAATTTGCTTTATTAGAAAGATCAACACTGCATGCATTGGCATGCGACGAGGTCTCATACCCTTGATTCCGAGCAATTGACTGGTTGTTTTGTTCAACAGCAGCATTAGCCCTATGTGGGGGTCGAGAGCCTCTGTAGTGCTGATTATTCCAGTTGTTCTGGTAATTACAATCATTATTATAATTTGATCTTCCTCTGTTAGAATAGGAATTCTGAGTTCTGGTCCAGCCTCTGTTTGGTCCATTAAATTGTTGTTGAGGCATATTTTCCTGGCTATATGGTCGAAATGGTCTGTATGCAAAGTTATACCGACCCCTGAAGGTTCCGGCATTCCGGCTAAAATTTCGTCCCCAGCCTGAAGAATTATCAGGTGGTCCCTGTTTTTGATTTCTTGCATATAAAGCCTTTGCTGAAGCAACTGGTAATGCCTCCTTGATGTTTGAGTTGCTTATATTCCTCCCAGGATGTGCGGTCCTGAAACGTCGCCCCAAAATCTCCATTTCAGCAATGGTTTGGGGATCCCTCTCTTGGAGATAGGACAAAAATTCTGGACTGACTGAAGAGAGAACCTTATCTCTTAGTATGAGATCCATAAGCAACTCAAAAGTATGGTCGATTTGTGACAGTTCAATCCATCTCTGAAAAGTAAGCTTGATAGATGCAATGTATTCTGCGAAGTCCTTGGACGAGTCAGGCAATAGAGTTTTGAATTTTAATCTATAACCGTGAGTATCCAGCTGGAATTTTTTCAATAATAATGCCTTTATAGAATCATAGTCACTTCTAGAGGCATCATCCAAAGTGCAGATAGCTGTAAGAGCTTCACCTGAAAATAATGACATTAATTTACTAGGCCATTCAGATTTGTCCAGTTTATGTTCCTGACAAATTGTCTGAAACCTATTCAAGTAACACGATATGTCATCGGATGGATGAAATTTAGGTAAATGAACCTTAAAAGGACACCCATGATCCCTTTTTGTTGTGCCCTGATTAGTGCACTCCACCGGTTTGTTCTCATTCTCAAGTTTAAGCTTTTGAAGCTGAATTTCAGTCATTTTTTGCTCATGCTCAAACTGTGCTAGCTTTTGTTCTTTTTCATCTTGCCTCCTGTTCTCCGCTAATTCTTGCTCTAATTTTTTCTCAGCTGCTTCTCTGTCTTCTCGCCTTCTCATCTCAACTAATTCTTGTTCTAATTTTTTCTCTTCCTTAGCCACCTGCTCTAACGCAAACTCTTTCAAGGCCTTCGCTTGAATCCCAAGTCTTTCACCCACGGTGACAAAATGTTGTAGGCGAGACATGTTGAGATACCCTGATATAATCAATCAGGTACACAAATAACAACTCTTAAATAAAATTATATGACTTTTCAACAAATTGCCTTATACTCAATATCAGAACTGAACAATTTTGCACTATTTCCAAAGGATACAGTAATATATTTCCAAAGGAGCAACCAAGACAATACATTATATATATAAATAGACAACAGATCAAGCATAACAAGGGCAATACTAAGGTATAAAGAAAGATAAGGTATAAAAGTTTTAACAGGTAATGAAAAAAAAACGTGTTCAGTAGAAGATCCACCATTTAATACATGAATCAACTGAATTGATGGTCAGATTCGATAAACAGAGCACGACCACTAAAGACGAAAAATTACAATAATCAACAGAATATGACAAAGACCAACATTAAAACAAGTCCGAAAATAATGAAGAAGAAAAAATTTAATAATAATTGTAATGATCTAACAGATTATGATCACCACACAGTACCTATAGACAATTTGTGTGTGCCCGCTTTACGGCGAGATGTATCACACAACAAGACAGCCGAGCCAACCTTGCCCGCTTATACAAGAATTCCATATATTAATACATTAAAAAAGGAAAACAAACATCAGAGCTGATGGAGATCCAACCAAAATATTCATGAACACAGACCGAAAGATGTAAAAAATCGCACTTATCTTGTATGAAAATAAAACAGTCTCCTTCCTGGCCTGAGATATGGTGTTACAAAAATGGATGTGCCGCTCTGAAGCACTCCACAACAATGTAAAACGATTCGTCACTAGTCCTTCCCTAAACTCCGGTCTGACAGGACTCCATTTTGAATTTTATTGTAGACTCGCAGAAGTCGGTCACTTGAAATAGTGACTGCTGGTAAATTCATATTTTCCTCCAATGAATAAAATTCTTCGATAACGCTGGCCCTCTTAACTTTTCCACTGCCGACACCTTGATAATAATGAACAGTTAATTCATAATATATTTCGAAAGTTACTTCAAAAATTTCCTCTCCTCCATTCAAACACCGCTCTGAGCAGATGTGACCTTCACTTTGTCCGTAAGTGGGACGAACTTACGGTAAACATTTGCTTGTAGACCTGGTTTTAAAATAATGTACTTTACGAGTTCAAAATCCCGGCTTGGCCCCCAAAAAGCTGTGGCGTTCTCCAACTTGCTCTTAGGTTTAATGATTTAATTCATGGAAGAGTGAAACATATTTGCAGTAGCCAAGTGATCATACAAGAGTTCTTAAACTTGCTACATAAACATCCGCACAAGAATTGAAGAAACGTCCAGCTTATGCACATCACGAACATGTTTATTATGGATAAAACGTATGCTCCAGTGAAGTATTACTTGTAAGACCTCTTCCAATACACATAACTCCCATGGCATAGGGTAAACACAGATTCTGGCATATAACAGTCTGTCAGTAAATGTCGAGATCCAGTCCTGTAATCAGCTGTATCTCTATGAACATACGAATATATAAGAACCGGGACCATCGCCCGTCTTTAAACATCACTATATCATTTCTATTCACGTCTCTACCTATCCTGTGAATGAATCAGGCACTCTCTCATTCCAGGATGAACAGACTTACTTCAGAACATATCTATCAAACACACCGACATCTGAAATATCTCCGAGCAATTCACACAGCCTCCTCACTGTTCCACGACACATCCACTAATGCCCCCTGAACCCTTCGCTATCATTCGCCCACCTTTTGACCTCTCTTGCATACTGATTAGTGACGTCGTCTCTGCCGCAATGCGACGGACGGTAATAAAAACTAGTGGACGAAGCTATTTAATAGCTAGATTTAGGAACATAAGTAACAGCATATAAAATGTACGTCACAGTGAGCATAGGGGCAATAAAATTAACATTTTGCCGGCATAGTCCGCCATTTGAAAAATACTATTTGCCAACTTGAGATCATGGGAGAGCATTTGTGACCAAGCTTTCGCCGTCTGGACACTACAGCATTATAACTACCCATTTAATGCTAGTCAAGCTTGTGCATATTGTGATATATTCTTACTTGAGGGTAAGGCAGAATAAGTTTATTTGTAGAAATTAATTAACATGTCGGCCACATAGTTTATTGTGCGCCATATTCGGATACTGCCTATGGGAAAGATTAATGTCACGATGCCCTAAGTAGGAATGCAGTTTTATTGTGAAATTGTGTCAAATGTGTTTGTAAATTTGCCATAACATTTTACGACTGTAAGTCCAAAAGAGAAGAAAAGTGATAGTGGTTTCTGGAGTGCCATAGTGTTCAATTAACATCTGACACCACACCTAGAAGTTGAAAAGAAATAAATGACCAGTCACAGGATTTGGGCACCCCTACTGATAGTATGGAAGACAAGCAATGCTTCAGGGACAGAGGTCATGAAGTTATGTTTGACAGATGAGAATACACATCCCTGATTATAGAAGATGGAGATAAGATCTGGTGCAAAAGGTCAGCACACGTGTCTGACCCAGGTAAGCGTACTGTCAATTAGTTGTGGAATTATTATAAGACAGGCATTATAGGGAGGGAATGTTCCTTCTCATTACAGGTCATATTACCATTTAAAAAGTTGTGCAACTATCCAGGAGAAGACAGAAATTGCAGGCAGTGGACGTTCACAATACATGCTGAGCTACAGGCCGTCTTTTCTTCCAGAAGGCAGCACGATCTGTGTGATCATATATACAGTTGGGAGCAACTAATCTCAGACAGACTATTAAGTTAGGTCCCTTACAAGGGCACATGATAGCTCATTCATATAAATAAAATAACAATCCACAACATAGATTTCCTGACCTGGGGAGGATGTAGAAAACAGATCTTCAAACAATAGTTTAGTTACAAGTTCAAGTATTTAAAAAAAGACTGTGAGGTGCCCAAGAAAGTGACATTTGGTGATACAAGTCATGAACACTTTTCAACATATTGATTTCTATACTGTAAAATAAAAACTTTTCCTGAGTTTGATACTTCCTGTCCAAAACATTGAGGTACAGGAAGAATAAAACCATATATATATATATATATATATATATATATATATATATATATATATATATATATATATATATATATATATATATATATATATATATATATATATATATATATATATATAATTCTACAACCAGCATTACTTCATTATTTTTACTAAGTTAAAGTTCTGTTTTACCATTTGTCATACATCATAATAATTGCATTACCCTAGACACTTGCCATACACACCCTCACAGATTTTTAGTCAGGTGAGATCTCGAGAGGTGACAGTTAGGGACCCAGAGACTTTCAAAATCATCATCCTTTACTCTGGGAACTTGCATAGTCTGACCTCACCTTGATTGTCTATATACCCTTACTCTGTTCAGAGAATGGGGTATTGCTCCTTACCTGGCACTATTCTAGTGTCATCTGACACATCTAATTGTCTAAGGGAACCTATATTCTATACTCTAAAACCTCTTACCACAATTATTATTTAATAAATTGATAAAATGTGCCATGGATCAGTTTGTCTTTCACTATACTGTATCTGTATTCCTTAACTGTACAGTTGTGTCTGCGGATATTAATTAATGTAAACCATATCTCCTCGGAGCAAGACGTGGTGAGACAGTAGCTATAAAAACAAGTCACAAGTGGCGAGGGAGAGTCAATCTAGGTTCTCAGCCTTGAAGCTATAAGTCTCATCCTCTACAGTCACTTTAATTCTCATCTTAAGCTATCTTCTCAGACTTTCCTCAGAATTGGTGTCTTGTCTCTTTACTCAGACAGACTCCAAAATAAGCCATTTCGTGACAGCCCACATGGATATATAGCTACAATGCTACTATCTGATGAATGCAGAGGTGGTCTATGAATCACACACTGCAGTCTGGTATGCTTCTTATCAGAAGCTTTTGTTGTGACTCTCTCGGATAAATACCTGAAACATATTTACAGATTATGGTATTTGTTTCTTATCACCAAAACGACCCTCCGATTATGTAGAGTCACCACTGATCAGAATCCTCATTTAGACAACATAGTCCATGAGGCCATGGTCATGTCAATCAAAGAAGTACGTCATACAATCAGTAAAATACATTGTTAGACAATAGACATAATTTACAAATTTTTTTCTGAATTCTGTCATGATTACTTCCCTTTTGTCCTAAGTCATGTGCAAAGAGGTTTCTCTTTAAAGATCAACGAAATTTTAAATTGAACGAAGTAAACAAAGGATGCGAAGATGCAATAGAAGACGAAGAAGAGGAAGAAGAAAATGAACTCTTTGGCATCCATCATTTAAAAGATATGACCTGAAAAGGACTGTATAAGTTCTTAAAGCTGGTATTGAGCAGTCCTAACGAGGATTTTTAGCTGCGTCCAGTTCAACCTAGTTGGTTATATTAGGGGGCATGTCCAAACACAAAAGACTTTTCTGATTTAAGTGAGGTAAAAATGAGGCAGAAATGAATGTGAGCGGAATTATATACCGAACCTAGATCTAATCCGTGCCTTCTCGGAGGTCCGCATCGGTGTTCACTTTTCTAATTGTAACTTTCGTGGTGTTTCAATGATGTGAGGGTTTTTTTCTGACACAATCATAATTTCCTCGTCAATTACCAATGATAATGATTTCCCATTGCTATAATTACAAGTATTTGTAGTTTCTGTTCAAATCCCAAAAGGAATTATTCCGTTCGGGGCATTAATCATAAAGTTATAGCAGAACTACTGGTGTGTACTTCATAATTCATCACAAAAACACTTGTTTACGTGGTAATTCTACAGTGTCTTGCCCATGTCGCTACAGTGACCCTGGGAACAGGTCATGGCAAAAGTTTGTTGACAATCTACGTTGTTTGTTTTGTTTGTCTTTTTTTGTAGACAGTCTTTTTTAAATTAGTAAATCGGCTAATATATGGGTTTAAGAAGATAGGGATGCAACAATGTAGGCTATGACCTACTGGTCAGATTTGCTTTTCCAAATTTCTCTCTCTGTTTTTATTTATTTATTTTTTTATATGCATAACCATAAATATTATGTTATGATTCGTAGAACTATCCTTTGTGTATAAAACATTTTATGGTTTGTAGCAAGCTATGACGCTAATCTAAAATAAAAAATGCTGTTTTGATACATTTTTATTTTAACGGTAAATGTATCTCTCGTATCTCTGGTAACGGAAGCTATATGCTGTTTCTGATATTGTACAATAAAATGTGTATAACAATTGCTAGCAAAATCGCAGACGATTCTTACCATCAGATACGATCGCTTCAGATTTGGATATCTATTTCCGAACACTACGGTCCTAATAATCTATTTTGTAGTATAGGGAATCAACAGAGCATAGGGCAGCAACCCAGCAAGTAGGCTTCATTGAGAGATCGTTGGCTGATTGCAGGTGGTAAATAAGTGATAAGGCCAAAAAGAAAAATGCATGGGCCAGAAAAGGTGAGTAAGGTTTCTTTATTACGTAACAATCTTCTAATGTTTTTGAGCAAGATGCACGTTGGAGATAACGGAAAAAGAGAAGCTTAAGGACAGAGCAAAATGAAAATGAATTATAATCAGCAACAAGAGACTTAAATTGTAAGCTTTTTAGAGAATGAAATAAGGAGAAAGGGTCTTACATGGTTTAACTTCAATACGTCTAGCAGCAGGTAAGTGCTTAAGGTGAAGGTAGAACACGAAAATTTAAAGAAGAAAGAAAAGAGAATTATTACCATACATTATCATAACCATTTTCCACCGATGTAGTTAGTCCTCTTGAAGGAAGCCTTCACCAAGCATTAACACGCCAGTGGTTTCTGTAGCTGTTTGTTATATATGACGAGTTTGCCAGTCTCATACACATTCTCATATTAGTCGCCTAATTATTATTATAGTCCGTTCGGAAATTCGTGCCCACAGAAAGCGTCAATTTTCTCCAAAACTGTTTGTTGTATGGACATGAATTTTTGCATGCAGTCTTAGATTTTTCATGCAGTTATTAATATATTTTTTGCCCTTACAAAACTCATGTCATGTTCGAATTTTCTTCTTTACGTTATATAAAAAACTCTTACCGTTGTCTGGGTTAATTTTTCTTAGTTTTACAGGAAAGTTACAAGATTCGTTCAAAAATATTTTTTTTGGTTTGAATTAGTGTAGTGACTACATGTCCGCACGAGTGCGCACCTATTGTACACAGTCGCGAGTAACTAATTCAAACCAAAAAAAATATTTTTGAACGAATCTTGTAACTTTCCTGTAAAACTACTAAAAATTAACTCAGACAACAGTAAGAGTTTTTTATATAACGTAAAGAAGAAAATTCGAACATGACATGAGTTTTGTAAGGGCAATAAATATATTAATAACTGCATGGAAAATCTAAGACTGCATGCACAAATTCATGTCCATACAACAAACAGTTTTGGAGATAATTGACGCTTTCTGTGGGCACGAATTTCCGAACGGACTATAGTTCTCGTATTCGTGGCAGAATGTCAGACGTGCCTGCGTGCCAAATTCTCAACCCTTTGAAAATAAAGTTCGTTCGTTCGCCTTGTCCGTCAGGCTTTGAGGGAGCCGTAGTTCTATTATTTATTTGATCATCATACATAAGTAAAGGCTACATTCTTCCGTTGCATCGTCCGTATCAAATTTCCAGTCGTTATAACAAATACAGATATCTGAAATAGAAACAGACAAGTACAGCTGAAAAATAAAGTCTGAACGTGTAGAAGGATAAGACACACCAGCAGAAAACAACAAAACAGTTTAACTCGACGCCCTGTGGACTGAAACTCACAAGGGAATAGAAGATAAGCCAAAAAGGAGCTTGTGAAGAACGGTTTTGTCACAAAATGGGGCGATCATCTTCGATCTCTCTTTCACTCTGTCAGTAATCTGTTACATTGTTATATACTGATTACTTTGCGTGCTTTCAGTTGTCGCACTTTTCTTTCTTTCTTTCTTTCTTTCTTTCTTTTTCTGTTAAGTAGCAGATATTTGAGTTTGTCGAATTGCTTGACACTCCCTGTAGGTGATAATAATCCCATTTGCTTGACGCTACCCAGATTTGCTGAGATAATTACTCGCAGGAGCGGCGGATATAATACATCACAGTCGCAAGGGCGCGTCACAGCTTCGTTAAGATTAGCTCAAGATCTCGTGCACGCGGCAGAAACATATGACATAAGCGTTTCCTGTCCTACTTGTTATGACACGATTACTTTCTGATAAAGTAATGATTGTTACATTGGGAACACGTTGTTATATGAGGTTATCGACATGTTCGTAAGTTTGTACCCAAGGGCAAGCGCATGTTTACAACCCATTTTCAGAAAAGTAATGTTTGAAATGTTGCATTAGCTGAGTCATGGAAAATATTCAAATCAGATTGGCTGATCCTTTAAGGCGCGCATATCCTTGTAAGACGCATTACTATTTGTGTGTTTTTTTCCCCATTCCACTGTTTTACCCCCCTCTTACGGCAGTTCTCCTCATATATATATATATATATATATATATATATATATATATATATATATATATATATATATATATATATATATATATATATATATATATATATATATATATATATATATATATATATATATATATATATATATATATATATATATATATATATATATATATATATATATTACCATATGAATTTTAATATGTGAAACTCGCTAATGGATGTCCCAGTCATTTCAAGCTGGCAACTTCAGCGTATAGAATAATGATTTCATGAACCACCTCTGCACGGGCTGGTGATTGCTTTACTGCTAGTTTCATAAAGAGATCTGTGACGAAACTGGGCGACCTCTATCGATCTTTGGTTCTCTCTGACAGTACCGGTACATTTGTGGTACTGATTTTTTTTTACTTTCTTAGTCGTTCCCCTTCTACCGTGAGGTGTAGAAGTCTGATTTTTTTTTTTTTTTTGGTGCTGTCAATTATCGCACTTTTCTGTCTTTCTTGCTTTATTTGACTGCTAAGTAGCAGATATGTGATTTTATCAAATCGCCCTGTAGGTGATAAATGTCACATTTGCAAGGAGTGCTACCCAGATTTGTGGTTATAGGCGCAGCCGACTAAAACCTACATCGGTCAACGCTATCGGCTTAATTCACCGATAAGACGTGGGGTTTGCGCACTCATACAACAGATAACGAAATTACTGTCTGTGTGTCACATGTGGACAGACAAATGTGATGTAATCGCATCCAGTCACTTGTTTAAAAACAAAGTAATCGTGGATTTATTACATTTTAGACAATATGAGTCTACAAATAAGTTTATAAGAGTGTATACAAGGCATCAGATGTCCATATATGGTAATATGTGACCTTTGCAGGCACGCACCTTATTTCATGTGGGACTATTTTGAAATATCACAGCCTATCTTGCATGATTTGAAATTATTGGATCTTTATGATTAGATTTATAACATCACTGGAGGGAATATAGGCTGACAATTTCACAGTTTTATTTCTCTGTGATTTGCACGCTCGCCAACGCATCAGACCTTCGCCAGAGGAAGAACTAGATTAAATAATTCCTAATTGCTATCCGGACCTTTTATTGGAGTGTGGTGAAGTGAGATGTTATAAATATTTATAGGGGACTTAGTGTACTGACTGAGAACAGCTGTGAAGGTATCTATATCTAATAAGAGTAGTGTATTATATATAACCTTACTTGCTGCCACATATGTATACCTCAGTCAGAATTATTCTGGAATAGTGTGATGACTACGTTATATGTCTAGGGTATGTGTATGATGAAGTGTAAGTCATAACAACAACAGACAGATAAACAATTTAATTTATTCCACCACACTTGACAACACTGTGACACTCACATACATAAAACACTCTACGAGGATATCTTAAAGGAGTCACTGATAACTTTTCAAATAACAATATGTATTCAGTGCTGTCATGAATGTATATGTGTCCTGATTCAAATACAAAGGGAACCAGGAATCACAATCAATTTTAATTACAAGTTATATGTACAGAATTTATCAATATGAATCTTGTAGTGACATATATTATTAATAGTATCCTATGTGTGTCAGTTGTGTAGTAGTAATCTGAGGTAATACTGGTTTTGTTTTGTTCAAGCTCTGTTGGTATTTGTCATCATGACTTCAATAGTTTGTCTTTGTTGGAACTAGTATTGGAGATGTTCTCAGTTCCTGGCATTAAAACAATTAAATTCCCCTCTTAATTTTATTTTACAGTGTCATTTTAAGATGGGGGTACATAATGTTGAGCTCCATGGCCACACTCTCTTATCTTTCGTGATGACTGCAGTAAAAGCCTCCTCTGCTCGATTACTTTAATGAGTTCTGGAGTCACCCCACTGGTTGCTATATGGACCAAGGAGTATGCTGTCCACCTCTGGCTTCAGCAAATCTCTGACCAGGTGCTGCTCAATAACTTTAAGACCACGGTCCCTGAAACAAGAAGGTTGTACCTTCTACGTCAGAACTAATTTACACTCTATTTCTACATTGAGCACAATACATCACAAACATTGAGTTCAGAGCGTTAGGCCAACTGTCAGCTTCATCTGAAATACTTTATACCAGTATTTCCCTCCCTAATGGTTACTACGCCTCTGCAATTCCAGCATTATTTCTTTCTAGTCAATAATCTAGGTGTCAGTGTACTGTTTGGCCATTCCATGCAGTTTTACTTTCCTCCGACACCTTCTGTTCAGGCTGGAGTACCATAGGCTTTACATCATGTTCGCTACTGAACTACACATATATACAGACATAAATTATCAATTTGCATTCAATTTTCATTAAAAGATATTGAATATTTCAAGCTTACCACAATTTATGGAAATAATAAACAGTTTCGTTGACTGGCAATGAATATAGCACAACTCCGATCTGCCGATGTCCCAGACTTTATTTTATAAAAAATATACACTGGTGCTCAACGCACTGCTTCTTAGTAGGTTTATTACAAGATGTGGCAATGAACAGACGCTCTGAATTGAGTATATTCGCAGCTCTACCCAATGAAACCATGTCTACACATCTTTTCAAAAAAGTACTCCTTTTCACGTTTCCCCTGACAACACAAGATAGTATTTATAGCCCGACCAATCGCGTTTAGTCTTATATTTGTTGCGCTCCAATCAAATAGGAGTTAACATGGTAGGCTATTTTTGTAACGTAATGTTTTTTCAAACACGTTATAAAAAAATTTTATGAGCAGAAATGATTTCATGCTGTCAGGCACCCCCACTATTTTATTTTGGTTATAATTTGGTAATTCCTAGACTATTTGCGTAACGTTTTACATATTCTTTGTCAGCAAACCCTAAGGAACCCAAATATACGAATTTAATGGAGCCAATATGCATTTTCTTCTAGGATAGTCGTGCGGTCTGTCATGTTTTCAAACGTAAACCAGTATATTGTCATAATTCCCAATAAGTTTAAAACCTAACTCTGGTATGGGTAGGGTTTTTATCACTGTCAATTTGAAATAAAGTTAGTGCATGTGGCCTTACACGTGGGATTTGCGTTACTATTAATCGCGCGATGCGTGTAGTGTTGCATGCTTCCTGCCTTCATTCGTCCCTCTCTCTCTCCTGCTTTATCTGTCTTTTAGTTACGCCGTGTATGGAATGAATGAAATATTAAATCTAGGTCATTGATCAGCTTGCGTATCTCAAGGTTTTTCCAAGAAATACAGTACACGTTTCATTGAAGAAAGCGGGTAATAATACAGTAGGCTTTTACTATCAACGTGAAAGCGTTACAATTTGCAGACGAAGTAGAAAACAAGGGGATTTCGAGTACAGTCATTGTGACAGCACTGTTCTTTTACCATTTCTCTTTTCTTTTATTAAATTTATTTGTTAGGCTTTACATTTACCTTTTAATTTATATATGTGGATTAGAATATTCCACGACATCTCCCCTCTTAAAACAGACATTATATGTCAGTCCTTTATTCTATATACACATAGAGAAATTTATTATTATTTCTGGGGTTTAGGGTGATTCTCGTCACACGGATGGCGGCTTAAAAAATCCGCTCCCAAATTTGTTTTTCCAGATATATACTCAATGCTAAAATTATATGGAGCCAAAAGTAAGGACCATCGGAGTAACCTAGAGTTCTCATGCCTAGCCTGTGCTAGAAACGATAAAGGTTTGTGATCCGTTTGCAACTTAAATGCCTTCCCATACAGATAAATATTGAATTTCTTTATTGCCCATATTACTGCAAGACATTCTTTTTCGCTAGTTGAGTAGTTGATTTCAGCTTTATTCAACTTCCTGCTAGCATATGCCACTGGGCTTAATTCCCCATCCAATGCATCTGATTTCTGTAGCAGAGTTGCACCTAACCCAATATTACTGGCATCAGTCCTTACTATGAATTCTTGACTTAAGTCAGGTAATTTCAAAATAGGTTTACTTGTGAGCTTTTCCTTCAATTCTTGGTAAATCATTTCACATTGTGGTGTCCATGTAATGCGATCTGGATGTCCTTTACGTGTCAAATCAGTTAACGGTGCACATATGGAATTAAAGTTTTTGATATACTTCTGGTAGAAACCACATAATGAGACAAAGGATCTCACGTCCTTCTTGGTTTGTGGTCTCGGGGCTTTCTTTAGTTTCTCTAAATTCTTTGAGTCAGGGGTCATGTTTCCCTGATAAACTGTGTGTCCCAAAAATTCCAATTCTTTACATCCAACGCAACATTTGGTTGGTCGGGCTGTTAAATTTGCTTCCCCAAGTCGATCAAACAGCATATTCAGAGAGTCAATGTGTTCCTCAAATGTTTCTGTTGCTATAAGGATATCATCCATGAAATTTGTTATACATGGATTATTCAGAGGGTCCAATAATTTTCTCATCATTCTAGAGAAGACACTAGGCGCATTCTTCAATCCAAATGGCAATCTATTAAACTCATAGTGTCCTTCTGAGGTACTAAAAAGCTAGGTATGGTCTAACCTCAGGCTTTACTGGAATCTGATAGTATCCTTTACTCAGATCCACTTTTGAGAAATATTTAGCTTTATTTAGTCTGGCAAACAGCTTATTTGTATCCGGCAATGGATCCACCTGTCCTTCTGTAATAGCATTCAGTCTCCTGTAATCTATACAGAGTCTATGTTCTCCAGAGGGCTTCCTTAAGAGTACAACACCGGAACTATACGAAGATTCACTGTGCGAAATAATTCCTTCCTTCAACAGATAGTCTATCTCTTCCTTCAAAGCTTTCTCCTTAGCAAACGGAATCGAATATGGTTTCATACAGACAGGTGTGGGGTCTATCAGTTTCATATCATATTCCAATAGGTTTGTATGCCCTGGTCGGTCTGTTAACACCTCTGCATGATTATTTAGAACTGTTGCACTCTCTCTTTCTGAGTTTTCGTTAAATGTGTACTGATTTTCACCTGTGCTGCTGTCTCACAGGGGTGTAATGGATATTCAAATGATGAAAGTGGTTCCTTTTTCATCTCCATGGCGATGGACAAGGTCAACAAGTGTGTCTCTTCCTGATGTTCTCTTTCCAAATATTTCTTCAGGAGATTCACATGATAGATTTTTTCTTTCCCCTTCTTATCTATCTTATAATTTGTTCTAGACACCTTCTCTAAAACTGTATAAGGACCTTGCCATCCAATCTGTAACTTATTCTGACTCCCGGGGAGAAGAAGCAGTACCTTCTCTCCCACAGCCAAATCTCTGTCTTTCGCCTTCCTGTTATAATAGGCAGCATGTTTCTTCCTGGCTTGTTTCAAATTTTCATTGGCAAGTTTCCAGCCAGTTTTTAAACGAGTGGTCAGCTCATTCACATATTGGTATGAAGATGTAATGTTTTCCTCTGCCTTTTCATCAGTCCACGTTCTTAACAAAGCTTCATATGGACCTTTAATTTTGTGGACCTATTTGTCCATGCACCGGTATGGTCTCTTCCACTCGAAGCTCTATAGTGATGATTTTTCTTCCCAGAATTATCATGCATAAAACGACCGCTACCAATTTTTCTTTTGGGGCTTTCTCCCCACTTAAATTCTTGATGAGAGATTTCCTCTCTACATCCTCTTCCTCCAGTTTGTTTAAGTCCGATTGAGGGATTTTCGGCTTATCCTGGGGTAAGACATCTTTTTGCACTCTCCGCATAGTGGCCATTGTAAAACAGTTAAGTGAAGCTTGTCCGTGAAAAGGGGCTTCCCATTCCATTTGGTCCACTTTATCAAATCTATTTTTCTTTTTATTATCAGGCCTAATTTTGCCCCGTGGCGTGTCCAGGTCCTGATCAAGGTTCCCTCATGTGCTATGCTACACCTTTCTACAAAATTCTCAATGTCCCATCTTGCTTTGGGCCAATAATAATTGTGAGCCACCTTTTGAATGATGGTACCTATCTTCTCATGGTCCCCATCTGGTTTCACATGTAGGCTCCTTATTAAGTCTGCCCTATATCTTTTAGGAAGTACCAGCTGTCCCGGACCTTTGGATCTAGCTCCAGTCTTCCTATACATCAACTTGTTTTTCATGTAAAAATCTCCCTTGCCTGGAGTTGTATGACAAGTTGACAATTTTCTGAAACAAGGCTTGAGTGTTTTATCCCCAGCCTGTGCCTTCCTCATCTCTTCTGGAGTGGTATCCAACATAATATCCTCCTCCTGTCTTGAGGTCGACCTGACCTGAAGGGTGGCCATATACACAGGTTTCCTTCTGCAATAGTCAGTGTCATGTTTGTTCACCTTACAATTCTTACACCACCTTTTTCCTTGGTTGAAAGATTTTCTTTCATCATATTTCCTTTCATCGAATTGTGGGAATTTATTTTTATTTTCATACCGTGGCCTATCAAACTGGTGCTTACCTTTGTTTTGATCCCTAGGATCAAATTTATTAAAGTTCTGTGGTGCCCTAAAGTTATCCACTTGTTTCTTTTTATTACCTGTTACCTCTGCTTGAGCTGCTTGATACCTTTCAGCAACATTTAGCAACTCACCCAGCCTCTCTGCACCTTGTTCCATGAGAAACTTTCTCAGGTCTGGAGCCATGGACTCTCTTAATTGCTCTATAAGGACCATTTCCTTAAGATCTTGGGTTTTCCCAAGAGAAGTCCATTTCTCCAAGTATGTCTCTATTCGTGCAGAGAACTGGTGATAGGTTTCACCTGACAGTAGTTTAGCATTCCTAAATTTTTTCCTATAAAATTCTGCATTCTTTTCATATCTTAACAAAAGAGCCTGCTTTAGCATGTCATAATTTTCCTGATCACTTCTGCTCATTTTTGCAAAAACTTCATAAGCTGCCCCACGAAGTCCTTGAGATAACTTTAAGCTCCACCTTTCTCTCTCTAACCCATATGTGGTAGCTAATAATTCGTATCTATTTATATAGCTCTCAATATCATCGTCTTTCTCAACAAAATGATCTAAATGAAAGTTCATAGCTGAGGTTGAGGCTCCCTGAGTAACCGTATCATCAGAGGCAAAGGGACTGGCACCATTTTCAGGAGCATGGCCTTGAAACTCCAACTCCCTTAGTCTTAACTCATGTTCCCTTTGTAATCTCTTATCTTCTGCTTCCCTTTCTGCAGCTAATCTCTTGTCTTCCTTTTCTGCAGCTAATTTCTTCTCTTCCTTTTCTGCAGCTAATCTCTTCTCTTCTCTTTCTGCGGCTAATTTCTTCTCTTCTCTTTCTGCAGCCTGTCTTCTTTCCTCGGCTTCCAATGCTTTAGCCTCTTTGTCAGCCTCAATCTGCAACCTCTTAGCCTCAGCCTCAATCTGCAACCTCTTAATTTCCTTTTCAGCCTCTAACTTTCTTTCGGCCTCTTTTTCTAATCTTCTTTCTTCTCGTTCAATATATTTGTCACATTCAGCCGTGACATAAGAAATCATAATTTGCCCGTCCATTCCTAACTCTTTCGCAGTCTGTACAGCAGCAGATCGAAATTTTGCCAGGTCGGCCATTGTCTAACAGATAAATGTCTAAAATATGTAACTAAACAATTTTATCTATGACTAACTAACTTAGGACAACACAGGCACTGTGAGCTCAACCTTATTTATTTTCACCCAAGGATACCTTTTAATTCTTATATTCCCTGAAGTGAATTACCCCCAATATTTTTAATAGGGAAAGATTCAAAATCCCGGACGAGCCCCCAATATATGTGGTGAAGTGAGATGTTATAAATATTTATAGGGGACTTAGTGTACTGACTGAGATCAGCTGTGAAGGTATCTATATCTAATAAGAGTAGTGTATTATAGATAACCTTACTTGCTGCCACATATGTATACCTCAGTCAGAATTATTCTGGAATAGTTTGATGACTACGTTATATGTCTAGGGTATGTGTATGATGAAGTGTAAGTCATAACAACAACAGACAGATAAACAATTTAATTTATTCCACCACACTTGACAACACTGTGACACTCACATACATAAAACACTCTACGAGGATATCTTAAAGGAGTCACTGATAACTTTTCAAATAACAATATGTATTCAGTGCTGTCATGAATGTATATGTGTCCTGATTCAAATACAAAGGGAACCAGGAATCACAATCAATTTTAATTACAAGTTATATGTACAGAATTTATCAATATGAATCTTGTAGTGACATATATTATTAATAGTATCCTATGTGTGTCAGTTGTGTAGTAGTAATCTGAGGTAATACTGGTTTTGTTTTGTTCAAGCTCTGTTGGTATTTGTCATCATGACTTCAATAGTTTGTCTTTGTTGGAACTAGTATTGGAGATGTTCTCAGTTCCTGGCATTAAAACAATTAAATTCCCCCTCTTAATTTTATTTTACAGTGTCATTTTAAGATGGGGGTACATAATGTTGAGCTCCATGGCCACACTCTCTTATCTTTCGTGATGACTGCAGTAAAAGCCTCCTCTGCTCGATTACTTTAATGAGTTCTGGAGTCACCCCACTGGTTGCTATATGGACCAAGGAGTATGCTGTCCACCTCTGGCTTCAGCAAATCTCTGACCAGGTGCTGCTCAATAACTTTAAGACCACGGTCCCTGAAACAAGAAGGTTGTACCTTCTACGTCAGAACTAATTTACACTCTATTTCTACATTGAGCACAATACATCACAAACATTGAGTTCAGAGCGTTAGGCCAACTGTCAGCTTCATCTGAAATACTTTATACCAGTATTTCCCTCCCTAATGGTTACTACGCCTCTGCAATTCCAGCATTATTTCTTTCTAGTCAATAATCTAGGTGTCAGTGTACTGTTTGGCCATTCCATGCAGTTTTACTTTCCTCCGACACCTTCTGTTCAGGCTGGAGTACCATAGGCTTTACATCATGTTCGCTACTGAACTACACATATATACAGACATAAATTATCAATTTACATTCAATTTTCATTAAAAGATATTGAATATTTCAAGCTTACCACAATTTATGGAAATAATAAACAGTTTCGTTGACTGGCAATGAATATAGCACAACTCCGATCTGCCGATGTCCCAGGCTTTATTTTATAAAAAAATATACACTGGTGCTCAACGCACTGCTTCTTAGTAGGTTTATTACAAGATGTGGCAATGAACAGACGCTCTGAATTGAGTATATTCGCAGCTCTACCCAATGAAACCATGTCTACACATCTTTTCAAAAAAGTACTCCTTTTCACGTTTCCCCTGACAACACAAGATAGTATTTATAGCCCGACCAATCGCGTTTAGTCTTATATTTGTTGCGCTCCAATCAAATAGGAGTTAACATGGTAGGCTATTTTTGTAACGTAATGTTTTTTCAAACACGTTATAAAAAAATTTTATGAGCAGAAATGATTTCATGCTGTCAGGCACCCCCACTATTTTATTTTGGTTATAATTTGGTAATTCCTAGACTATTTGCGTAACGTTTTACATATTCTTTGTCAGCAAACCCTAAGGATCCCAAATATACGAATTTAATGGAGCCAATATGCATTTTCTTCTAGGATAGTCGTGCGGTCTGTCATGTTTTCAAACGTAAACCAGTATATTGTCATAATTCCCAATAAGCGTTTTTCAGGATTTTAAAACCTAACTCTGGTATGGGTAGGGTTTTTATCACTGTCAATTTGAAATAAAGTTAGTGCATGTGGCCTTACACGTGGGATTTGCGTTACTATTAATCGCGCGATGCGTGTAGTGTTGCATGCTTCCTGCCTTCATTCGTCCCTCTCTCTCTCTCCTGCTTTATCTGTCTTTTAGTTACGCCGTGTATGGAATGAATGAAATATTAAATCTAGGTCATTGATCAGCTTGCGTATCTCAAGGTTTTTCCAAGAAATACAGTACACGTTTCATTGAAGAAAGCGGGTAATAATACAGTAGGCTTTTACTATCAACGTGAAAGCGTTACAATTTGCAGACGAAGTAGAAAACAAGGGAATTTCGAGTACAGTCATTGTGACAGCACTGTTCTTTTACCATTTCTCTTTTCTTTTATTAAATTTATTTGTTAGGCTTTACATTTACCTTTAATTTATATATGTGGATTAGAATATTCCACGACATGGAGAACCAGATAAGACTTATAAAGCACAGTGTAAAGTTTCTTTTCTTCTTTCCACTCTGTAAAGTGTCAGTCGGTGTGCTCTGTAAGGAAGAGTGGTGTGTTGTTGAGATCAGGCATGCTCCAGTCTACCCAGCTGTAAATGGGTAACTCACCCTAGTCCTGAGTTAGGGAAGGCAAAGGCTCCAGGGGAAGCAGGCCCTAAACTTGGTCACTCCAACCGACGCAGGATGGTGTATGTATGGAGTAGAAGTGCAGAGTGTGATTACCGCGAATGGTGTACTGTTCGTGTGCTGACCAATATAACCACTCATACACTTGTGTCTACAAGGCACCAATGCAGACTGCTGGAATCTTTGTTTACTCAATTTATTCAGACGTACACACTGGGACATACGAGTACATCATGGTATGTTGACATATCAATTTGTAGGTATACATAGCAGATCTGAAGTCATGACACATTCAGAAGTAATGGGCAGTACATCAAAAGTTCAATGTCATGATACATTATGGCCGCATCCCCCTATCTGACTAAACGCGTCAGTGAAGGCAGATCGGTAAATAACTAAGGTTACTTGACGTCCATAGTTTGTAGTATATATTATGAAACCACGAAAGAGGGGTTTCTAGCAAGATTGAGATCTCCCTGTCACTGTCCGATAATAGGATAAATAATCTGTTCTCTTGGCAGTGATCAAAACATATGATGACCGAAATCTAACATGGCTGCCTCCCTGAGTTGTCGTTCACTCATTCATAGGAAGGAGAATATAAGCCAGAGTTAATTTATAATGGGTATATAACTGATTTCATAAATGTTTCCATACAGCTCTACGGTGATCAGGTTAATTCACGTAGCCATAACCGCTGCAGGAAAATCTGTCATCTTCGTCGATACAAAACACGACCCTAGCGATACGAAGCACAATGTTCCATCTAGGTCGAATCGACATGAGATCATCAAAATAGGGTCTGGCAATACATGGAGTCCGAATTATACATTGTACCGTACCTTAGGAGAGTCTCTAACATAAACTATAGTAGAGATACCATCTCCTTTAGAAGAAAACCACTTCATGAATCGTATTTCCTTAAGAATCTACCAGCCCTTTGAAAAATGCGTACCCGCCATTATCACGGTACATCGGAACTCATCACGACTTGTCAAGACAACTCATACTTCCGCTAGACCGGAATAATAAGAATCTAGTCCCGCCTACCCATCCAAAATATACTATATAGGACTGATTCTACTTGTACTAATAATATGTAATACATATGAATTCAGGCCATAAACATAATAAGCTTCTTCTTCTTCTTCTTGCGATCGCATCTTTGATGATTACACCGTCAGACGAGTTCTCATGATGAATTCGACTGTTGTTTGAAGTTCCTCTTTAACTCCATATAGCTTTGAATTTAGTGTTGAGTCATTGGGCCAGTATATCTTTCTTAACTGGTCATACAGAGGACAGTCCTGTAGAACATGCTCAGCAGTTTGTTCGTTTAATCCACATGTGCACAGTGGTGAAGCAGACAATCGTAGCTTGTGCATGTGTTTATTCAGTTTGTTATGCCCTGTCCTGAGTCGAAAAATAGTTATCTGTCCCTGCCGGTCGAGAGTGTGATAGTCGTCTTTGGGTTGGTTCTGTTCTCTTCTGATAGTCTGGATAGCTCTCTTTTTCTCAAAGTATGTGACTTCATTATCTTCTTGTTCACATTCTCCTCCCTTTTTTGCAAGTTTATCTGCCTTTTCATTTCCGGGTACACCACAATGAGATGGTACCCACTGAAGTATGGTTCTCTTTTTGGCAGCTACCTTGTTTAGTTCATTTCTCAGATGCGGGAGTTTACCACCCTTGAGAGCTTGCAGGACAGACAGTGCATCTGTGAGGATGACTACCTGGTGGCAGTCAGAGTTGGTGTTATAAATCATATTTGCAGCTTGCTCTAGAGCTTGAACCTCAGCTGTATAGTTGGAACAGAATTTACCAGTGGGAATGTGCCTAGTCTCATAGTGGTTGTCAGGATATGAGATAAAGATACCGGCACCTCCATTCCTAACAGCATTAGTTGCTGATCCATCTGTATAGGCATGTATCCATG
>JAMPIV010009326.1:872500-1025299 GCA_024509875.1 Oreohelix idahoensis | reverse complement strand
TGTGACAATATCGCTATCGTGTAATTGTGAGAGAAAAGCTTTGAAGTCTGTGATGTTGTTGACTAAGTGTGGCTGATCTAAGACGACTGTGTTATTCGAGGAAGCGTGAAAGAAGCGAAGGTCATTTGTTTCTCTGTGTCTCAAGATGATGTGAAAACTGTAGTTTATTTTGAATCTTTTTGTCTGTTGTGTGAATACAGGGAGCAAGAGACGGTCCCAGTCCATATTTTCTGTTGGTCTGTGAAAAAAAGTGAATGTGGACAGATATTTATGTTTATTGGAGTGTGTTTTAATAGCTTGCCAGTTATCGATGTAGATTTGTTTTATGTCAGCCTGTAAGTCTTCTAAAGAGTCTTCTTCTGACGACAAGCGGGGTTTTTTAATATGGGTTTGGGTACTGGTCATGGGACGTTTTTTGGTCTGACCTGTTTTTGGTGGGTGGGCTGGGATGGGGCTTGTTGAATAGGTCGCTGCTGGTAGTGTCGAAGTTGTTGGTGTTCTCGTCGATGGTGTGCTCCCTGCTGCAGCAGATGATGATGATGTGTCTGTTGTTGTCTGTTGGTGCCCCGATCTCGATGATGATGATGTGTCTGTTGCTGTCTGTTGGTGCGCCGATCTCGATGTTGTTGTGACAACTGTTGTGGCACCTGATGTTAGTGTCTGTTGGTGCCCCGATGATGATGCTTGGTGGGTTGATGATGAGTCTGCTGGGGCACCTGATGTTGGTGCTGTGGGATATGAGGTCGAAAGCTGGTTAGGGGTGAGGTGTTGTTGTTTTATGTGGGTTCGTAAACTGCTGCGTCGGGTGAATTGTTTCCCACAAATGTCACAGCTAAAATCAGGCATTGAGTGGACTGTCTTTATGTGCTGTGTTAAATTGTCAAGGCGGGTAAATGTTTTGTTGCAGCGGGGACACGTGAGACTGTGCCCTGGTGCAGTGGTGGCCCCCGCTGAGGGGTTTGTAGCGGACGCCGTTGCAGTGGTGTTCCCCACTGAGTTGTCTATAGCGCCCACCGGTGCAGTGGTGGTCCCCAGTGGGGAGTCTATAGCGGCCCCCGGTGCAGTGGCTTCCACTGTGGAGGATCTCGGGGCCGCAGGACCGTGGCTCAATTCAATATGTTGTTGGAGTGCATCACGACTTGTGAATATTTGAGGACACACACGACAGGGATGATTCTTGTCTGTATGGACCGTCCGTATATGTCTCGCGATATCGCGAGCTCGAGTAAAATATTTGCCGCATTGTCCACAAACATTTTGAATTGAAGACATCTGTGAAATAGAAACGAAAACACATTACTCACACATAAAATTAAATACAACAACATACATGTAACGAGAGAGAGAGAAAAAGAAAGAGAAAGACAGAGAAAAAGAAAGAAAGAAAAAGAAAGAAAGAAAGAAAGAAAGAAAGAAAAAGAAAGAAAGAAAAAGAAAGAAAGAAAGAAAGAAAGCAGTTAAATAGAGAGAGAGAAATATAGAGAGAAAAAGAGAGAGAGAGAGACAGAGAGAAAGAGAGAGAGCCAGAGAGAGCAAGAGAGAGAGAGAGATAGAGAGAGAGAACGCGAGAGAGAGAGAGAGAGAGACAGAGAATAAAGAAAAATAACATAAATGTAAAAAGAGTTAAATAGAGAAATATAGAGAGAAAAAGAGAGAGAGGAGAGAGAGAGACAAAAAGAGAGAGAGAAAAAGAAAGAAAGAAAGAAAGAAAGAAAGAAAGAAAGAAAGAAAGAAAATTAAATACAATCAGTTAAATAGAGAGAGAGGAAAAAAGAGAAAGAGAATAAAATACATATATGAAAAAAAAAGTTAAATAGAGAGAGAGAGAAATATAGAGAGAAAAAGAAGAGAAAGACAGAGAGAAAAGAGAGAGAGCCAAGAGAGAGAGCAAGAAAAAGAGAGATAGAGAGAGCAAGAGAGAAGGAGAGAGAAAAGAGAGAGAGAGAGAGAGACAGAGAATAAAATACATAAATGTAACAAGCAGTTAAATAGAGAAAAATAGAGAAGAAAAAGAAAAGGAAGAGACAAAAAGAGAGATAAAGAAGAGAGAGAAGAGAAAGGAGAGGAGAGGGAAATTGAGAAGGAGAGAGAAGAAAAGAGAGAGAGAGAAAGAGAGAGAGGAGAGAAAAAGAGAGAAAAGAGAGAGAGAGATGAAAAAAGAAAGAGATGGGAGATGAGAGGGAGAGAGTGAGAGAAAAGAGAGAAGAGAGAGAGAGAGAGACAAAGAGAGAGAGAGAGAGAGAGAGAGAGAATAAAACACAGTCTTATTTTTAGACTGTTATGAAAGGAAATAATTATTTTAACACCCTAACACAGAACATACTTAACGAACAACTAAAACTTATATATTCTCTAAATAGAGATATTTTTACATCTTAACACAGAGTACCGAATACAAACAAACAACTTTTTATAATACTATTAGAGATATTTTTACATCTTAACACAGAGTACCGAATACAAACAATCAACTTTTTATAACGTTATTAAATAATTTTACATCTTAACACACGAAAAAACAGATATTGTTAAAGATATTTATGGTAGCCTAACAATTTAACTAAGAAAATAAAACAAACGAATACGTACTATGACAAAACAATTGGTTCTTTTCTTTCAGAGTTGTGTTCGCAACGAGGGTTCTTAATTGAATGATATGTCTCAAGACAATGCATCCCGTTATATCCCCCAAAAATGCGCGCTCGTAACAGAGTTGAATGACCTTACCTTTTACACAATGGTTTACGGCCACTGAATAGTGTAATTAGCACGTCCCGAAAAACTTTGACCAATGTTTACCCACTGTGCAGGTGTTCTGAAACAGTCTGTTTCACCTGGTAATAAGGTACCTAAACAAACAATACATCTGTTAAGTCGTCGTTCGGTTGAAACGGTTCATTATCGATGAATATCGACAATTCGTTTACACAGGGAACAGCTGTTTTATAACTTGACTCGAGTTGTACCATAAGCAAACATTTGTGACACGTACCAAGATAAAATTAGCGACCTGTATTTGCAATACACGCAGATGTATCGAGAAAGAAAAGACATTAACCATATTTTAACATCGGTTTATAAAAAAAATAGCGTATTTTGAACTAAAGTGGGAAACATATTTTTCTTATCTAAAACATATATTAAAAGAGAAAGACAGATACATTTTAAAACGGTTTAGTTGAATATTTAAACAAAAATATATTGTTTGAAAAAGCAAGCTTTAAAATAACTAAAAAGAGAGACAAAGAGAGAGAGAGAGAGATAGAGAGAGCGATAGAGAGAGCGATAGAGAGAGAGAGAGAAAGACACAGAGAGAGAAAGACAGAGAGCAATAGAGAGAGAGAGAGAGAGAGAGAGAGAGACAGAGAAAGACAGAGAGAGATAGATAGAGAGAAAGACAGAGAGAAAGACAGAGAGCGATAGAGAGAGAAAGACAGAGAGAGAGAAAGACAGAGAGAAAGACAGAGAGAGACACAGAGAGATAAAGAAGTGGGAAACATATTTTTCTTATCTAAAACATGTATTAAAAGAGAAAGACAGATACATTTTAAAACGGTTTAGTTGAATATTTAAACAAAAATATATTGTTTGAAAAAGCAAGCTTTAAAATAACTAAAAAGAGAGACAAAGAGAGAGAGAGAGAGATAGAGAGAGCGATAGAGAGAGAGAGAAAGACAGAGAGAGAGAAAGACAGAGAGCAATAGAGAGAGAGAGACAGAGAAAGACAGAGAGAGATAGATAGAGAGAAAGACAGAGAGAAAGACAGAGAGCGATAGAGAGAGAAAGACAGAGAGAGAGAAAGACAGAGAGAAAGACAGAGAGAGACACAGAGAGATAAAGAGAGATAGAGAGAGAGAGCGAGAGACAGAGAGAAAGACAGAGAGAGCGATAGAGAAAGACAGAGAGAAAGACAGAGAGAGAGGGAGAGAGAGAAAGACAGAGAGAGAAAGACAGAGAGAGAGACAGAGAGAGCGAGATAGATAGAGAAAGAGAAAGAGAGAGAGACAGAGAGACAGAGAGAGAGAGACATTTTTAGACTAAAACATTAAAGGAGAGAGAGATAGAAAAACAAAACAAAAAAGAGATATTTATGCTAACTTTTAACACACGAATTTATTTAAAAGTGTATGTTTTAAATTCCAGTGATTCTCAAATTCTTGATCAGTGGTTCTCACAATGTGATTCTCAATACATGTCGGTATCAGTGATATTTATTCTCACAATGTTTGCACAGTGGTTCTCACAATGCTTGATTCTCACAATGCTTGATTCTCACGTTACTCCAAAGGTTCTCAAATTCTTGATCAGGGATTCTCAATACATGTTGGTTGAGTTCTTACATTTTTTACTCCAGTGATTCTCAAATTCTTCACCAGTGGTTCTCACAATGCTTGATTCTCACGTTACTCCAAAGGTTCTCAAATTCTTGACCAGTGGTTCTCAAGTTTTTTTTTTTATTCTCACAATGTTTGATTCTCACGTTTTTTATTCTCACAATGTTTGTGTCTTTTGATATAAAATAACTGGTTGTAAGTGTGATCTATCATTCTTAACAATGGACCCAAGGTTTGTACATCCTTTTACAGCGTTAATTAGTGGGCCAACTGGCTCTGGAAAGACTGTTTTTGTCCAACGTTTCCTGACACATATCAAAGATATGGTCACAGTCATACCCGAAGAGATTATTTGGTGTTACGGGGAATGGCAACCTTTATACAATTCACTGACTGGTGTTCAGTTTATTGAAGGACTGCCCGATATTGAGCAGTGGACAGGGGATAAGAGACGGTTGGTAATTATCGATGACCTCATGAACGAAACAGACGAACGTGTAACTAGTTTATTTACCAAAGGGAGTCATCATAAAAATATAAGCGTAATGTACCTGGTGCAAAATTTATTTGGCAAGAACAAAGAACACAGAACCATTAGTTTGAATTCTGATTACATTGTGCTTTTCAAAAATCCACGTGATGGATCGCAGATTGTTAATCTAGCTAAACAGATGTACCCAGGTCGGACTGCCTATGTGCAGGATAGTTTTAAGGACGCAACCTCGGTTGCACACTGCTATTTGCTAATTGACCTCCGACAAGACACACCAGATAATCTAAGGCTTCGTTCAAGCATCTTCCCAGAGGAGCAACATATTGTTTACGTACCCAAGTAAAATGGGAGAAAAAGTAAAAAAACATGCTGATATGTTAAAATTTCTAGGTACAGCCAAACCACCAGTCATCAAGGCTGTTATGAAAACAGCATCACCCGAGCTGGTAGGAACACTCTGTGAATGTTGTCACAACGTATTAAAAGGTAACGTTACACTAACTCCCAATCAGAAGAGACGTATGCATCGTTACAAAAACATCCTGCGAGCCCTTACCAAGAGGACATTATCGCTCAAAAGACGAAAACAATTTTTACAAACTGGAGGTTTTTTAAGTGTGTTGTTAAAACCTTTACTAGCTGTACTAAGAGATTTTTTGTAAAATGGCTAAGAAAATGATTTTGATGGATCCTCGTTTGTTAGAAAAACCTTATAGACCACCCGATGCTCTAAGAGATAACTTGGGAGAATTGGACACTCAAATGCAACTAGTCTTGGCAAGAGAAGATTTGCCAATCGGTGACAAGGCTAAACTCTACCAACAAACATTACAGCGATATTTGACTCGACTAGAACAGTACAGCCACGTACCTCTAGGTCTCGTGGATATTAAACCACCACCACAAACCAGCGAACAACCCACTGTACTTAAAGAGGAGGTCGTCGACAAAACACCTCAGTCACCACCCGTCACACCCACTAATCGAAAAAAGGTGGTTAGTAAAGTGCGAGAAACATCGTCGTATTCGCTCAGAAGAAGGAAAAAGACGCCAAAGTGGGAACCATGGCCAAAGAAGTGATTTTAAAACGTCATTACTACGACCCAAAACGAGCCGGAGCTTATGGCGGAATCGCCGCCTTACAACGTAGTACCAAACTTAGTCGTAAAAAAATTGAAGAGTGGTTAGGCCATCAAGACACCTACACCCTACACAAGCCGGTGCGCAGAAATTTAAACGACGTACGACCATTGCAGGTGGTATCGACCAACAGTTCCAGGCTGATTTAATTGACTTGCGAGGTTTAAAAAGATTCAACGATGGGTTTTCCTATCTAGTAACGTGTATCGATGTATTTAGTAAATTCGCTTGGGCTGTTCCTCTGAAAAACAAGACTGGGCCAGCGTTAGTAGCAGCGGTAAAGACAATTTTTAACAGTCGCAAACCGATAAATTTTCAAACAGACAAAGGCGGTGAGTATGTCAACAAAACATTCTTAAAATTTCTTAAAAACGAAAAGGTCCATTTCTTCACTACGGAGAATGAAGACACCAAAGCAGCTATCGTCGAACGGTTTAATCGAACCCTCAAAGAAAAAAAAAAAAAAAAAACGTGGCGTTACTTTACCAAAACCAACAGTCTTCGCTACGTCGACGTGATACAACAACTGGTCCACAACTACAACAATTCGTATCATCGGAGTATTAAGATGACGCCGGTGGAAGTTACCCCGAACAATCAAGAAGAAGTGTGGCGTACTTTGTATTCGACTCCTGACGTCGTCGGTAGAAAAGTCTATTTTAAACCTGGTGATCGCGTGCGGATCGCCCAAGCCAGACAAACTTTTAAAAAGGGTTATACGCCGGCGTGGACCGAAGAGTTGTTTACGATCAGCCGACTAAACCAAACAAGACCGGTTACGTACATCCTTAAAGATGATTTGGGTGAGGAATTGAAAGGTTCTTTTTACCAAGAAGAATTGCAACGAGTCGGTGACAAGATAGTTTATCGAATCGAGTCCATTTTGGAGGAACGCCGCGGTGACAGGGGTGTAAAAGAATATTTAGTAAAATGGTTCGGTTATAACTCGTCATTCAACAGCTGGATTTCGTCCAAACAACTAGCGAGATATCGAGACTGATGGATATTGAAGAAGACGTGAGCACCCCAGTTTTGAGGCCACCCCCTCCCAAGACCGCGAGAACCTCGTTCTGGCCTTTTTTTGGGAAACTAGTTCCGCGACTAGAGATCGTTTTCCTCTGTCAGATGATCGTTATATATGTCGTCATCGGTGTCTCATTATTCAATCTGAGTCGGAGCAACGCAGAGGGACCAGACGGCAAGTTTTGGATCGCTTTAATGAGCAGTTGTCTGGGTTACATGTTACCTAACCCCAAGATAGGATGAGTTTTTACGTGACTTTACCCAGCAATGCCTCGATGAAAATATACCCAAACAATAACGCCGGTCACTTTTTCGTCAAATTGCCACAGACTATAGACTTGAGTTCGCGTTACGAGGTTGGTTTGGTTGAGATTCAATTTCCCAAAAGTTATTTTAACGTGCTAGAGGATGATGTATGGCTACATTACTTTCCCAACAAAGAAGATGAGTCTATACTACTCACGTTACCAGCTGGTCTATACACGTTACCCGACACACTGATCGATGAGTTGAATCGTTTGCTTTTAGCCACGGATGTGGATGAAAAAGCCCGAGTTAGATTCCATTTTAACAATAATAAGGCCACCTTGAATCTGTATGATCCGGAGGTTGAAGTTAGAATTAGCGAGACGTTGAAACACATGTTAGGTTTTCCCGCCTTGCTCGCCACAGACATTGACCCAATACTACGAGGTGAGACTGAAGTACAAATGGATAGCGACATGAAAAATGTGTACGTGTACTGCGATCTCGTAGCGGCGAGACCGGTTGGAGATGCCTCTGTCCCTTTGTTACGGATTGTGCCTATTTTGGATAGGACTAATGCTCCCTGTAGCGAGATTTGGTAAACACTTGCTTGGTTGTAGCGCGACACGCCCACGCGACACCCACACACACCAGCGCAAGGTCAGCGCTGCGGTCTTTCTTTGAAGTTGGTAGACAGCGGAAATGTGACTTACGGTTAAAAGCCATACAGTATTACTGAAGAATGAGGAAATAGCTATATAGGAATGTATGGCCGACTTTAAAAGTTTGCATTTACTGGACATTAAATTATTCACTACAGGAGAACGCATGGTTGGAATAATATTAAATAAATATAACTCAACAAAGGAGATAGGCTAGGAATTATATCCAAAAGGATATTATTCAAATATAAATAGTTTTAAAGATAATTAATATTTTTTCACCTTCATCACATCGGCTAAAAGTTAGCTAATAATCTTTAAAAATTTATTACACTAACAAGCCTCAACGGAATTGTATAAAACTTATATGTAATGAAAGCCCCATATGGGGAAAAGGAAATGATATATAGGAAGGAAGGAAGGAGATAAGTGTGTGAGTGACAGAAGAGAAAAACGAGTACAGGAAAAGCACAGATTGTTTCAAATAGCTTCAAAACAGGAGATGAAACTAAAATCTTTTTGGGGAATTTGGGAGCTGCTTTCTCGTACGCGCGAGAGACTGAAATATAAGGACAGAGCGGCGCATTGTAAATCACACACCAAATCCAGAAGCCAGAGTGAGAAACTGGAGGACAGCCTCTGCAAGAAAAGTTCTATTTTCACGCTGCATGCAGGGCAGATTAAGTTAAGCCAATACAGTCTCACCGTGAGCTTATTAATCCTAAGAGGGTATGTAAGTTTATTAAAAATATATGTATTACTAATATCATTTTATTTCAGATTTTATTTCTGATTGATTGTAGCAGATATAATAAAAAAGGGAATGACGCTAACCAGAGATAACCTTCACCGGCATTGTCAGGAAGCATAACCATTAATTGGTTAGCCAAATATATTATGGCTAATTCTTGCCTGGAAGCTTACGACATACCAGCAAGTACATAAGTGACTTGACATCCATAAGTGGAAGGCAAAGGTTATATCGTACCCATGTATCATAACATGTGATTTATTCATGTATATTGTTAATTCTGCACCTTATACATTATCTTATCATGCTATCTCTGTAATATACTACCATGATTCATTCATTTACATACAAACACTGAAGACATGGTCGCATCATGAACAGCAGAGGGTGGTGAGATTGTTAGAACAATGGCCACCTATTACTTCTTGTTCCAGGTTTTTATGATCAATGTTTATGATCATTCCTGATCGAGAAACTAAAGACTTGAAGAAGTTGATCCAGCTCACTGAAGCCTAGAGGTCAACCAAACTTCAACACCTTAGTCCCCCGTAGTTATAGGGCGGGCTGAAGGAAAGTCTTCCGTACTCCAGTGTGTCGGAGGAACCTCGAGCAGACGTGGATAAAGTTGAGTTTATATATTTCCATCCAACAAATCCTGTGAGCAGTTCTAAAACGACTTTCTAATGATGAAAACTAGATGGCAAGAGATAATGTGACAAACTTGTTTTATAAATTCAGTGGAAGATAAATCCAAGACTTTTTCTATTAGTTATTTTAATTTGTAACTGTAAATAATCATACATTTTACCATCTTCCAACACCCATTTATCATTACAAGAATATATAGATGTACATAATAAATTGGATAATTGTACTCATTTGACTTGTTAAATTTTTAACTGTTAAATTTTGAGTTACTTTTTCTAATTTAATTATAATATCACATAGGGTTACGATAGCGAAGTAGCATCTTATACTTCTGAAGCCTAAATCTATTGTCCAGCTCAGAGTATTCACAGCTGTAACTCACTTGTGATACCAGTGTACTTCTCGGGCACTGGAACTTCATACTTTCTGGAGAGAGATTCTACTTCTGCTCTACCACTACTATCATACTAGGAAAACCTTTCGCTACATTGGGGGCTCTTTCGCGGGATATTATTTTGTATCCTGGGCCACTATCTATGTATTCTTCTATCTTGAGCCACAAATAGTTTGTAAAAATAAATTTTTTTTTTTTTTTGGAAAAAATTCTAAAAACTTAGAAATTTGTTTGTAATAGTAGTACCATTGAGTACGAAGTAAATAGGAAACGCTCACAAGGTTTTAAGGATTTGTCTTGTTCAAAGTAATTAATTGATTTTAATTAAGTTAGTTTGTTAGTGAAGATAAAATTATATACCCTCTGGTAAGTAAGCATCATGGCTGAATTGGTGAAGTTTAGAGCTGCGATTATGCAGGAAGGAAAAGACTTGGGTATGACAGGAGATGCTCTAATTCGATATATCACAACTGAAGTGGATAAATATTTAGATAGAGAGACCAAAAGAATGGAAGTTGAGGCTGAAGCTAAGAAATTAGAGGCAGAAAGAGAGACCAAAAGAATGGAAGTTGAGGCTGAAGCTAAGAAATTAGAGGCAGAAAGAGAGACTAAAAGAATGGAAGTTGAGACTGAAGCTAAGAAATTAGAAGCAGAGAGAGAAGCCAAAAGACTGGAAAGAGAAGAAAAGAGACTAATTTTGGAAGCTGAAGAAAGAAGGTTACAAAGAGCGCATGAGTTAAGTTTAAAGGAACTTGAACTCCAGGGAGCAGCTAGCAATCATGGTGCTAGCTCACCTCACTCTGAGAGTAGCTCCAACCATAGCGCGGCAAATGGAGCCATGAGTTTCCACCTGGATCCATTTATTGAAAAAGAGGACGCCATTGAGTCGTACCTGGATAGATATGAGAGACTGGCCTCTACCTATGGATTGGAAAAGGAAAAATGGAGCCTTAAGCTATCTCAGGGGTTGAGGGGAGTTTCATACGATGTTTATTTAAAACTCTCAAAAGAAGACCAGGAAGATTATGAAATCTTAAAACAAGCTTTACTGGTCAGGTACGAAAAGAATTCTGAATCTTATAGAAAGAGATTCCGAACTGCTAAGCTACTTCCAGGAGAAAACTATCACCAGTTTTCTGCCAGATTGGAAACTTATCTGACAAAATGGATTAGCTTAGGAAAGTGTCAAGATATAAAAGAAATGGTCATGATGGAGCAACTGAGAGAATCCATGCCTCAAGAAATGAGAAAATTTCTTATGGAACAAGGAGCTGAGAGATTGGAAGATATTTTAACCATGGCTGAAAGATATCAAGCAGCTCAGTCAGAAGTATCAGGAAATAAGAAGAAGCAGGGTGAGAACTTCAAACCTTCACAAAACTTTACCAACTATGAACACAGGGACAATTCCAACAAGAACAAACACAGAACTGATTATAAAGACAAAAACCCTCTAGGATCAGAAAAGAAACCTCCAAGAAAGGAAGGAAAGTGGTGTAAATCTTGCCAAATGAGTAACCACAATACTGCGGAATGCAGACGGAAAAACCCTCCTCATCACGCTGCATGCCTTACAACAGAGAACAAGGGAAGGAAGGACCTGGCAGATAGTCAGAATGACCTCCATCATCCCCCTGTCTGTGAGGAAGTGACCTTGAATGGCACCCAAGTACTGTGCTTATATGATACAGGCTTGGACTTTGACTCAGTAGTGTGCTCTTCTCTGGTGAGTCCGGAACAGATAACCACAGAAACAGTGGAAATCAGAGGACCAGTCAAGGGAGCAGGAACCATGACACTGCCCATAGCCCGAATCAACATAAGATCTCGCTATGTGGAAGGAGAGATCAAAGCAGCAGTGATGGACAACCCTATCTACCCATTAATACTGGGATGTAGATATGTCTTTCTAGGAGAACCTATAAGACCCATAGTGATGGCAACAGTCCAGACCAGGGCAAGCTCTAAGAAAGAGGAGGACACTATCATCAATACTCATCCAGAAGAGATGAGAAAGGCTCAAACTGCTGACAGTACATTGAAGCCTTGCTTTGGCAAATTACCTAAAAGCCATAACCCTCCAGAGAAAGGAGACTTATATATGAAAAAAGGCCTACTATATAGAAAAGCTGGAACAGGACCAAAAGGACATGGACAGCTTGTAGTGCCAAAATCATACAGGGAGCAGGTTATGAAGCTAGGACATGCTATACCCTTCAGTGGACATATGGGAATAGGGGCCACTGGACAACGGATAGCCTGTCACTACTTTTGGCCAGGGATCACAGAGGACATAAAGAGGTATGTGAGATCCTGTCCAGAATGCCAAAGAGTAGCTCCTAAACATAGGACTGCACCAGCAACACTGGGAGAAATGCCCATCATGGGAACGCCCTTCGAACGTGTTGCCGTGGATATTGTTGGACCCCTCAGTAGGACCAAGAAGAGAAATGCATATATCTTAACCTTGGTCGATACTTGCTCTATGTGGGGAGAGGCAGTAGCAATGTCATCGATAGATTCGAAACATGTGGCAGAGGCACTGTTAACAATATTCACCCGATTAGGTTTCCCACATCAAATATTGACTGACAATGGTTCTCAGTTTAGGGGAAAGCTAACACAAGAAGTATTCAGGTTATTTCAAGCTAGACATTATCACTGTAGCCCGTACCACGCCCAAGGGAATGGTCAAGTAGAGCGGTTCAATGGCACGCTCATTTCAATCCTTAGAAAGTTGGCTAGTGAGAAACCTGAAACTTGGGACACATACTTACCCTCAGCACTATTTGCCTATAGGGAAGTCCCACATAACTCCACAGGATTGGCTCCAGCTACATTGTTGTTTGGACGACCAATCAAAGGTCCACTGGAAGCATTGTTGCGGACATGGACTGATGAAAAAGCAGAAGAAACCGTGACTTCTTCATACCAATACGTCAACGAGTTGACATCTCGATTGAAAACAAGTTGGAAACTGGCAAATGATAACTTGAGACAGGCCAGGAGGAAGCAGGCTGCTTACTACAATAAAACAGCAAAAGATAGGGAACTTGAGGTGGGAGAAAAGGTTCTGTTACTGTTGCCCAGCAGCAATAATAAATTGCAAATTGGATGGCAGGGACCCTACGTCATATTGGAAAAACTTTCCCGGACCAACTATAAGATTGACAAGAAAGGAAAGGAGAAGGTGTATCATGTCAACCTTCTTAAAAAGTATTATGACAGGGAAGCATCAGAAGTTGCCCATATCATGACCCTGGCCATTGCAACAGAAATGCAGGATGAACCAATTTCCTCCATGGAATACCCCCTATCAACTACGGAAAGCTATGCTCAGGTTAATGTGAGTGAACATTTAACTCTTGAGCAGAGGAAAAAGGTTCAGGAGGTGTTAGAAATCCATGCTGATGTACTCACAGATAAGCCGGGGTGTACTAATCTGTTAGAGTATGACATGACGATTACTGACCCTACACCAGTTTGTATGCGGACATACCCTATACCTTATGCTAAAGGACAGGCACTCAAGGATGAGATTGATTATCTCTTAAAAGAGAAAATTATTTCAAAGTCTGAATCTCCCTACAGCTCAAGTGTGGTGCTATTAAGGAAGCCTAGTGGTGAACACAGGTTATGCATTGATTATAGGAAACTAAATGCTATCACTGAATCTCAGGTAGACCCATTACCTGACACCAATCAGTTGTTTGCTACATTGAGTAAGGCTCGGTATTTTTCAAAAGTAGATCTAAGCAAGGGATACTACCAAATACCAGTGAAACCCGAAGTTAGGAAACTGTTAGCCTTTAGTACACCGGATGGACATTACGAGTTCAATGTACTCCCATTTGGTTTAAAGAATGCTCCAAGTATCTTCACCAGAATGATGAGGAAATTGTTGGAACCATTACAAAATCCTCATATCACCAACTTCATGGATGATATTCTGATTGCTACCACTACATTCGAGGAACACGTAGTAGCACTCTCCATGTTGTTAGGTAGATTAAGAGAAACGGGATTGACAGCACGCCCAACTAAGTGTCATATTGGATGTGAGACATTGGAATTTTTAGGTCACACTATCTCTACAGGGCAAATGTCTCCGGACCCAAAGAATGTAGAGAAAATGAGAAAAGCACCAAGACCACAAACTAAGAAGGATGTAAGATCCTTTGTGTCACTGTGCGGGTTTTATCAGAAATATATACCCCATTTTAACTCATTGTGCGCGCCATTAACCGACTTAACCAAAAAAGGTCAGCCGGATAAAATACAATGGACTGTGGAGTGTGAACAGGCTTATACAGAGTTGAAAAATAAGCTGACAAATAAACCTATCCTTGCCCTTCCCGATCTCACACAAGAATTCGTACTAAGAACGGATGCTAGCAATGTAGGCATCGGAGCAACATTACTACAGCGGGCAGACACACCGCCACATATGCTATTACCAGTAGCTTTTGCCAGTAGAAAGTTAAATACAGCTGAGAGAAATTATTCTACCGTTGAACGTGAATGCCTCGCTTTGGTCTGGTCGATCAACAAATTCGCCCCTTTTCTTTACGGGAAACACTTCATTGTGGAAAGTGATCACCAGCCTTTGATGTTTTTAGCAGTGTCTAAAAAATTAAATTCACGACTTTTAAGGTGGAGTTTACTGTTATCTCCATATTCGTTCAATGTGAGATACATACCAGGACGGGACAATCTTGGACCCGATTTTTTAAGTAGGCATCCTATCAAAGGAGATATAGAGAAACAGAAAATTAAGGAGGAACTGCAGCATGTGTTACCAAAAAGTTAACCGTGCAGGCACTGTTTTAAAGAAGAGGGCTCTGTAGCGAGATTTGGTAAACACTTGCTTGGTTGTAGCGCGACACGCCCACGCGACACCCACACACACCAGCGCAAGGTCAGCGCTGCGGTCTTTCTTTGAAGTTGGTAGACAGCGGAAATGTGACTTACGGTTAAAAGCCATACAGTATTACTGAAGAATGAGGAAATAGCTATATAGGAATGTATGGCCGACTTTAAAAGTTTGCATTTACTGGACATTAAATTATTCACTACAGGAGAACGCATGGTTGGAATAATATTAAATAAATATAACTCAACAAAGGAGATAGGCTAGGAATTATATCCAAAAGGATATTATTCAAATATAAATAGTTTTAAAGATAATTAATATTTTTCACCTTCATCACATCGGCTAAAAGTTAGCTAATAATCTTTAAAAATTTATTACACTAACAAGCCTCAACGGAATTGTATAAAACTTATATGTAATGAAAGCCCCATATGGGGAAAAGGAAATGATATATAGGAAGGAAGGAAGGAGATAAGTGTGTGAGTGACAGAAGAGAAAAACGAGTACAGGAAAAGCACAGATTGTTTCAAATAGCTTCAAAACAGGAGATGAAACTAAAATCTTTTGGGGAATTTGGGAGCTGCTTTCTCGTACGCGCGAGAGACTGAAATATAAGGACAGAGCGGCGCATTGTAAATCACACACCAAATCCAGAAGCCAGAGTGAGAAACTGGAGGACAGCCTCTGCAAGAAAAGTTCTATTTTCACGCTGCATGCAGGGCAGATTAAGTTAAGCCAATACAGTCTCACCGTGAGCTTATTAATCCTAAGAGGGTATGTAAGTTTATTAAAAATATATGTATTACTAATATCATTTTATTTCAGATTTTATTTCTGATTGATTGTAGCAGATATAATAAAAAAGGGAATGACGCTAACCAGAGATAACCTTCACCGGCATTGTCAGGAAGCATAACCATTAATTGGTTAGCCAAATATATTATGGCTAATTCTTGCCTGGAAGCTTACGACATACCAGCAAGTACATAAGTGACTTGACATCCATAAGTGGAAGGCAAAGGTTATATCGTACCCATGTATCATAACATGTGATTTATTCATGTATATTGTTAATTCTGCACCTTATACATTATCTTATCATGCTATCTCTGTAATATACTACCATGATTCATTCATTTACATACAAACACTGAAGACATGGTCGCATCATGAACAGCAGAGGGTGGTGAGATTGTTAGAACAATGGCCACCTATTACTTCTTGTTCCAGGTTTTTATGATCAATGTTTATGATCATTCCTGATCGAGAAACTAAAGACTTGAAGAAGTTGATCCAGCTCACTGAAGCCTAGAGGTCAACCAAACTTCAACACCTTAGTCCCCCGTAGTTATAGGGCGGGCTGAAGGAAAGTCTTCCGTACTCCAGTGTGTCGGAGGAACCTCGAGCAGACGTGGATAAAGTTGAGTTTATATATTTCCATCCAACAAATCCTGTGAGCAGTTCTAAAACGACTTTCTAATGATGAAAACTAGATGGCAAGAGATAATGTGACAAACTTGTTTTATAAATTCAGTGGAAGATAAATCCAAGACTTTTTCTATTAGTTATTTTAATTTGTAACTGTAAATAATCATACATTTTACCATCTTCCAACACCCATTTATCATTACAAGAATATATAGATGTACATAATAAATTGGATAATTGTACTCATTTGACTTGTTAAATTTTTAACTGTTAAATTTTGAGTTACTTTTTCTAATTTAATTATAATATCACATAGGGTTACGATAGCGAAGTAGCATCTTATACTTCTGAAGCCTAAATCTATTGTCCAGCTCAGAGTATTCACAGCTGTAACTCACTTGTGATACCAGTGTACTTCTCGGGCACTGGAACTTCATACTTTCTGGAGAGAGATTCTACTTCTGCTCTACCACTACTATCATACTAGGAAAACCTTTCGCTACACTCCCGTGGTTAAAAACTGGAGGCAAAGCTTTACTCAGAGAAGGGCTTGGGACCGGTCTACAGGTCGCGAGCGATGCGTTAGCCGGCAGAAATGTTGGCGAGGCATTTCGTGAACGAGCGAAAGAATCTGGTCAACGTTTATTACAGGGAGCGGTTGAACACCTCACCACTAACCAATCGGGTAGCGGGCTTAGAAGAAGAAAAAGAAAAACGAGAGCTGCCCCACCTGGTGAGCCGAAACGCATAAAACGCACTAACCGAGCTCGGCCTTCTCATTCTCACCAGAAGAAGCGAAGGTACTCTGATATATTTGAATGATGGCGCTTATTCACCCCAACTCGTGCGAATGTCTTCACAGTGGTCTAGATTTGTTTAGCGTACCACCAACGCAGACAGCCGTAGAAGAGGGACAATTTGTGGAGATACATCCGTTGGCCGCCTTAGCCCCCGGAGCCCCGGTGGAATTTGTAATTTCGGGAAACGGTGAAGAATATCTAGATTTGTTCAATACTTTTCTACACGTGCGCGCCAAAGTTACGTTAGCTAATGGCGGTGCATTACCCGCTGACGCAGAGGTGGCCCCGATCAACTATTACCTGCACAGTTTATTCTCCCAAGTCGACGTTTCACTGAAGGATACGCTGATTACACCCAGCGAGAACACCTAACCTTATAGAGCTTACATCGAAGCCACGTTGAATTACGGGGAGGAACCCAAACGAGGTCATCTGACATCGGCTCTGTTTTACAAAGACACCCCAAATTTTATTACGGAAACAATTGGTGACAATAACAACGGGTTAAGACTGCGTCGACATATAGCGGCTGGTTCTCAGGAGATTGATATGATGGGTCGTTTACACTCAGATATCTTTGCTCAAGATCGTTACCTATTAAACAGTGTGACAGTTAAAGTAAAACTCACCCCGTCTAAAGATGCCTTCAACGTGCTGGGACACGACCCCACCGCTGGATATAAATCTATTATAACTTATGCGGCTTTGGTTGTCCAGAAAGCTAAATTAAATCCGGCCGTCTCTCTAGCCCACGAGAAAGCCTTGGTGCGAGGTAATGCCAAGTACCCCTTGAAACGAGTTGTGCTAAAAACTTTCTCTATCCCTAGAGGTATGCTATCGCACATGCAGGATAATCTGTTTCTCAGTCAAACACCTACACGGATCGTGATTGGACTAGTCACTTCGTCCGCTTTTAACGGGTCGTACACGGCTAATCCGTTCAATTTCGCTACCTTTGGACTGATATATTTGAACGTCAGCGCGGACGGCAGAACCATCAGTGGCAAGCCTTTGTCCATGGATTATGAACACAACCAGTACGTGAGAGCCTTCTTCGCGACGAATCTAGCTATGGGACTGGTTGGTAAAGACGCCGGCAACGACCTCGAGTATAGACATTTTAAGCACGGTTACGCCTTATACGCCTTTGACCTCACCCCCAGTCTACTAGACGGTGACCAGTTTGAGATGGCCAAGTCGGGCCCAGTCTCAGTAGAACTTAAATTCGCCGAGGTCACACCCGAACCATTACAGGTTCTCGTCTACGCCGAGCAAGACTCGATCTTGGAGATCTCGAAATCGCGCCAAGTTTTGACAGACTACACCACTTAAACAATGAACACAGACGAGATACGCACCATCCTCCTGTCGGACATATTTGTTAAACGAACTGGACTCGTTAAAGTGTTAGCTCGTGACCAATTACCTCTACGCATCGATCCGACCAAGACGGCTGCTTTCGTCATCAACACTGATCCTAGCTACCGCCCCGGTGACCACTGGGTCGCCCTATATTATAATGGACTTGGTACTTTTGAATATTTTGATTCTTTTGGCCTACCACCTACACACTCGGAATTGATTAATTTTATAGCCAGAAACTCTACTCGACTTGTTAACTACAACGCCAGACATTTACAAGATATAGTCACCAACGTTTGTGGGCTCTACGCCATTTATTTCATCTTGATCAAAACACGAGGTGATACTATGCAGCGGGTCCTACTACCATTTTCGGCTAGACAACACGCCAACGATCGATTAATTACGCGCTTAGTCAGACCCTGGCTAGTGAAACCCAACCCCACTTTGATAAACAAAGGACGAAATCAATAGACAGGTGTATTTTTTCCCTCACGACAGCCATGTGTCATTGTTCCCACGCAATACATCGACGAATCACGTCCTGCCTAACACACGTTCGATGTTCGACGAATCAAATCCTAGCTAGGGCACGCTTAAAAAACCCAGATTATACGATATAAACGGAAGACACTTTATTAACACACTAGATACATCTCGTTGAAAATGACTGCTCCCACCAACTGGGTCTACATCAAGAGAAGTGATGAAATGCTTAAACCTTTGGCTAGTGGTCTGAAGGCTGCGTCTGTAAGTGTTTACCGAGGCCAACCTTTACTACATGTGCGAAGATATTTTGGTGAATCCTACCTCAAATTTCCGACCAAACACGGCATTACGTTAACTCGACCCGAGTTTGAACATTTCTTAACGTTACAGAACGAAATCCTCGCCGAATTTGACCGATTACAGCCACCAAGCACGGATACCTATCCAGCTACGGGTACCACGTTTGATCAGTACATCAATTCCAGCTGTTACCAACCAATAGAACCGAGTTGGTTTCCTACCACAGACCTGGCCGATGTCCTACCCCCGAAGAAGCTTTCCACTAACCTGTTTGACGAAATCATGAAGTCTAGCTGCCCAGTATCCCCAGACCCGAAATGGTTTCCTACCACAGACCTACCCGATGTCACACCACAGAAGAAGAAGCCTACCAAGCGACTGAGAGTTGTCCTTTAGTATTTGAAAAAATAAAAAACTATATTAACTAAAACGCTTTTTGTTACCTATATATCGTCTAATTGTGTGTCTAAATATATCGTCTAACTGTTTGTATGTCTTCTTGTTATCTTCATATTGTCTCCCTATTATCTAAAAGTCTCAAACTGTTTGTCTAACACTACCTAAGTTGGCTATACTAAAAAAAACCCATCTTGCCACATTTTCCTTATATAAACATCCTCTTCTTGTTATCTCAAGTCCGCCATCTTCCCCCTCCTCTTCTTGTTATCTCCCCCTTGTTATCTCAAGTCCGCCATCTTGCCTCAAATAATCTCCCCCTTGTTAGCTCAAATCCGCCATCTTGACCCAAATAATCTCCCCCTTGTTATCTCAAGTCCGCCATCTTGCACCTGCAGATTGCGCTTATATAAAAGTCACGCGCCTGCAGAATTTTTGCTATATAAAAGTCACGCGCCTGCAGCGCGCCTGCAGCGCGCCTGCAGAATTCGACCTGTTTTGCGCATTCCCTACTACTTGGGATTCCAGGAAAGGAAGAAGCGTGATTGGATAACACCAGAAAAATTAAACACCATAACGATGAGAAAAAAAATGAAAAGAAAGAAAACAGAAGCGAAGTCCCCCAGGTTAAAGCAACTATATAGCGAACAGTACAGATGTTAATACAGACATTCCACGAAAAGAAGAAATCATCACAGCAATCAAAGGGTTAAAGAATGGAAAAGCTCCTGGCCATGATAACTTAAATGCAGAGCTATTTAATACAGACCCTGAGCTAGCAGCAGAACTATTAGAACCACTATTTGCACAAGTCTGGAAAACAGGGACAACACCACCGGAGTGGAACAAAGGAATAATTGTCAAATTGCCCAAAAAGGGAGATCTTGCAGACTGCTATAATTGGAGAGGAATCATTCTTCTCTCAGTTCCCAGCAAAATACTAAGCAGGATAATTATACAGAGAATTTCAAAAGCAGTAGACCACAAACTGAGGAAAGAACAAGCAGGATTTAGAAAGAACTGAAGATGTGTAGATCATATATTTACCCTCAGGAACATTATAGAGCAGTGCTCTGAATGGCAAAGACAGCTGTACATTAATTTTGTTGATTTTGAAAAGGCTTTTGACAGTATACATAGGGATAGTTTATGGAAAATACTGAGGGCTTATGGAATTCCAAGCTGCATAGTGTCAATCATAAAAAGCCTGTATGCCAACCTTACGTGTAGCGTTGGGCAGAGCAACCTTACCTTTGAGGTGAAGACAGGAGTACGACAGGGATGCCCCTAATCAACCACTCTATTTTTAACAGTCATAGACTGGGTGATGCGCCAGACAACAGAGGGCAGTCCAAGAGGAATAAGATGGATTACATTTTCTACGTTGGAAGATCTGGAATATGCAGATGACATTGCACTACTAGCACATTCACATCAACACATACAGGAAAAAACGGATAGACTTAATACGTATAGCCAGCAGGTGGGCTTGACCATCAATCTAAAGAAGTCAGAGGTCATGACGCTCAATGTGAGCAACCCTGAGCACATATCAGTAAGGAATCAGCAACTGGAACAGACAGACACCTTCACATACCTAGGATGCATAGTAACACCAGACGGCGGAGCAAGCAAAGACATCAACAACAGAATGAACAAAGCAAGAAAAGCCTTTTTAGTCTAAACAACATCTGGAAGTCCTCTCAATACAGCACAAGCACAAAATTAAGATTATATCAGAGCTGTGTGCTTTCTGTGCTTCTCTATGGTTCGGAATGCTGGAGAGTTACAGAGAAGGAAATGTCGAAATTGTCATCTTTTCACACAACATGCCTAAGAAAAATTCACCGAATCTTTTGGCCGAATACCATCACCAATCAAGATCTGCTTACTCGGAGCAAGCAAGAGGACATACATACCATCATAGATGGCAGACGCTGGAGCTGGGTTGGCCATGTCCTCAGAAGAGACCCCGATGCCATCACAAGAACAGCTATGCTATGGACCCCTGAAGGAAAACGAAAGAGAGGCCGACCAAAAACTACTTGGCGGAGGACTGTGGAGGCTGAGATGCAAAGAATGAACAAGAGTTGGGGTACTGTACAAAGGATGGCCACCGACCGAGCAAAGTGGAATCAATTTGTTGTTGCCCTACAAGACGCCACCAGGCGTGATGGCCACTGACTGCTTTGACGGTCGGCGGCTAAGGATCAAAGAAGAAGGAGAAGAATATTTACTATAGTGCGTTTCACAATGTTTGCCGCTGTTTAATATTCAATATCTCTGCAACCACTTGATCGTAATTGTTGCAACTTTGCATATGACCCAATGATCGCTATGTCCCGAGGGGAACATTTTTTTCCTCGTTAACAAACTTATGGTTTTAAATTTTCTTTATTTAAAGTATACAAAATCGACCACCTCCTAGTCCAACCGTGTTTTGAGAGGGCTTACCCCTTCATATTTGTGCGCTATTTCGATTTAACATCTTGAACGCAAGTTTACGTTATTTTCCCGTGTTTCAGCTCACTATCGCACTGTTTTGAACATTACATTGATCCTTCCGGTGCGTTCGGTTACCGTTCTACTGATTGTGTATTTCAGTGCATAGGCGTATCTTGCGGTATTCTAGGTCTGTAATACAATGGGTATGAAAGTCAAGTTTCTTACACTGCATACAATGGCAGTGAAGATGTGTAAATATTTATGCAGAGAAGCTAAGCGTGGTAAACTGCATCGGAGTCTATCAAATCATGAAAAGAGAACTATTCACGCTTTGGGTTTAAGCAAACGCTCATTTCATCAATTACTCAAAGCTAATGGAATTTTCAGTTCAATCAATACCAGGACGCAAAGAAGAAAGGAAGTAGTAGATAGTTTTGACAGGGATGTGATTAGAAGAGAGATTTGTAGAATGTTCAATTCCAAAGAAACTGTGACACTAAGAAAACTGAGAATTCGACCAAGAACACACAATGACATTGATGTGTCGAAATCAACATTATGGAGAACTGTTAGAAGCATTGGCTTTACGTTTAGGAAGTACGCTAGTAGAAGAAACGCCATCTGCGAGAAGCCGCAAGAGGGATCAAACACAAGTGAAAGGAATGGCAGTTACAGATGGAACGATTAAAAGATGTGTACCCAGTGGAAAAGGACAACGTCTGATAATGACACATGCAGGCAGCAGACATAATGGGCTAGTGAAAAATAACTACCATTTATTTGGCGTAGTCGTCTGCATTAGGTGCTTTATTGCCGATTAATAGCAGCGATAGTTAGATACTTTATTATCATAGGAGGAGGTATCCCAGGTTAAAGTATATCATCTTTTGTTTGGTAATTTCTCGCAAGTAGTAAGGAACCAGAGTATCCTTTTTCTTCTTTTCTTCTTGACTAAGTCTTAGTCACTGACCTATTATGGCAGAGAGGGCAAAACTTAGACAGATCCTCAGGGACGAGGCAAGAGAAGAAGGTTTGGAAGGCGAGGAAGCGAAAGCTTTTGTCAGGGACGAACTTGAGAGATATGATGCGGAGCAGAAGGAAAGAGCAGCCGAAGCTAGGGAGCAGAGGAAGATTGAGGAAGAAATGGAAGTTCGCAGAGAAAGAGAGAAGGAGAGACAGCATGAGAAGGAGAGGGAGGAGAGAGAGGAAAGAGAGAAGGAGAGACAGCATAACGCTGAGGAAAGAGAGAAGGAGAGACAGCATGAGTTGGCTCTTAAGGCTCTAGAAGTCCAAAGTCGTGGTGCTGCCTCTACCTCCAGCAATGGAGAGTCTTCTCCTCATTCTTCCTTAACTGATGCTTCTAACACTCAGTCTCTTCAACTCAACGCTATGTCTTTTGCTCTAGAATCCTTCCCTTGTCCTAATGAGAAGATTGACACATGGCTAGAAAAATTTGAGAAAATTGCAACTCTGTACGGTTTAGAGAGGTCGCGTTGGAATATGAAGCTTTCTCAGGCGTTGAAAGGCAGTGCGTATGATGTTTACGCCAAACTGGAAAATAGCCAACAAGACAACTACGACTTGTTGAAGAAAGCTTTACTTGAGCGTTTTGAAATGAATGCGCGAAAGTTTTTGCAACTGTTTCGCAACAGCAGGAAGGAGAGCTCTGAAACTTTTCAGCAGTTCTCATCTCTTTTGAAGGGATATTTGACAAAGTGCCTTGAGCTTTCACAGCTCCCCTCTACCTATGAAGGTCTGGAGGAATTTGTTTTAACTGAACAAATAAAGAACCCTTTGTCTGCTGATACCCGGAGATTTCTAGCTGAGCAGGGGGCAGAAAAGCTTGAAGACATCTTAGAAAAGTCTGAGCGATATCGCAATGCGCTGGCCGAACTGCCGGCCACAAAACGTAAACCGACAGTACAGCATTTTCGAAAGAATAATCTAAACCAATCTTCTCATGCATCTAATCAGAATAACCACAGAGAAACTGGACCCCAAAACCCCCCTCTGGAAAAATCCAAGTTCTACAAAAACAAGTATCCCAACCACAGTAAACAGTCTGATCAACCCGACCACCCTTCATGGCAGCGTGGCCAGAAAGGTCAAGGTGGCAAAGGGAGAACCCCTGAGCACGGGACAAATGATCAAAGCGAGCACACCGAGCCTAAACGCATCGGATGCTTTTTAACAGTCTCGCAAGGCGGAATTATTGACAGTGATTCCCAACCTGTTGGGGATAGACCCTCAACGCGAGGTACTGTTACTTTGAACGGTTCTCAAACTTTGTGCTTTTTTGACACGGGGCTTTCTTATGATTGCATTGTTGCCAGAAACCTGGTTAAACCCGGTCAAGAGACAGGAGAGACCATCGAACTTTGTGGAGTCTCTAAGAGTGATGCACCTACAGCGCTTCCCATCGCATTGGTGGAGATCCACTCTGATTTTGTCAGAGGTGTGATCAAAGCGGCTGTTATGGATGACCCCATCTACCCAGTCATACTTGGCGGGAGATACGTGTCTATTGGGAAACCGGAAGAGCCGATTGTGGCAGCAGTAACTACAAGAGGGCAAACCAAGAAGGAACGGGAGCCTGCGCCTAATTTGTTACCTATGGAACTTAAATAAGCGCAACAAAAGGACCCTACTTTGGCACCCTGCTTTAGGAAACTGCCCATGGCTAAAGAACCCAGACAGCACGGGGACATTTTTTCTAAGGATGGCGTACTTTATCGCAGAACGGGCAAGCCTGACCAAGGTTACAACCAACTCCTAGTACCGAAACAGTACAGAAGCCAAATTCTAGAAATGGGGCACTCTCTTCCCTTCACGGACATATGGGACAGAACGCCACAAACCAACGGATAACCACTCATTATTGGTGGCCAGGAGTAAATATTGATATTATCAGGTATGTTAAATCCTGTGCCCAGTGTCAACGTGTACCACCCAAGCAACGGACACCCCCAGTCTCTTTGGGTGAAATGCCAATAGTGGGAACACCATTCGAACGGGTTGTGATCGACATTTTAGGGCCTTTCCAAAGGACTAAAAGAAGGAACAGGTTTATCCTGACCTTAGTCGATACATGCACTATGTGGGCAGAAGCTATCCCGCTAACATGCGCAGATGCCAAGCATGTCGCAGAAGCCCTCGTGCAGATTTTCACTCGGTTGGGATTCCCTCAGCAAGTGTTGACGGATAACGGATCCCCATACCGAAACCTGTTGATGGATGAGATCGTTATGATTTTGAGGACCCAACACATCTACACAAAGCCATATACTCCAGCTGGAAATGGGCTCGTGGAACGTGTTAATGGAAACCTCAACATGATGTTAAGTAAACTGGCACAAGTGAAACCTGAAGATTGGGATTGTTGCATTCCGGCAGCCTTATTTGGCTACAGAGAATCTCCTCATACTTCCACAGGATTTCCGCCAGCTACGCTTTTATTCGGCAGACCCATTAAGGGCCCGCTCGAAGCCTTACTTTGGTCGCTGACAGACCAGAAGGCTGATGAGACAGTCGTCTCAGCAAGTAAATATGTGTCGGATTTAAAGGAAAGGGTGAAACTAGGATGGCACCTAGCAACGACTAATTTTAAGCAAGCACGCACAAAGCACGCTAACCGATACAGAAAAGTCGCGAAAGAGAGAGAAATGGAAGCAGGAGAGAAAGTTTTGGTGTTACTCCCTACCGGAAACAACCAACTGAGGATCGGATGGCAAGGGCCGTTTACCGTCCTGAAAAAGATTTCTAAAGCTAACTACCAGATCTCTATTCAAGGAAAGGAAAAGGTTTTCCACTTAAATCTGCTAAAGAAATTCGCGGAAAGACCAGTGCCGACCTCCGACCATCTCCTGACGATCGCCAAAGCTGACGAAGATGACGATAGTGGCAGGGAAATTCCACTGCACAAACACAAAATCTGTCAAAAATGTCAGAAGCGGCGACGCTCTTTCAAGCGCGCATGGGAGACATTCCAGAGAAAGGAAACTTTGGGAGTAGACTTGAGTAGGAATTGGACAGAGATGGAGGGGGAAGATGAGAGGGAAGAGGACAGACACCCTGAAGCTACAGATATAAGAAATTTATTTCCGTAACGTAGACATGGAGTGCTTCCATATCTTAAAGGGGGACGTTCTGTCACAGAGAATTGTTATGATCATTAAATTTTCTATTTTCCTTTCTTTCTCTACACGTGTCCTCTATTTTATTATCGCTCCTTTATCCTTTTCCTGTGTTTTTCGCATTCGTACGTTTGCGACTATAAACATTACTATTTTCCCATTCAAACTTTCGCCGGGTTTCGTTTTCTCATTTAGAAATGCAGTAGATGACATAACGTGTCCGTCTCTACACGGGACGGGAGAGCGTTAAAATGCATCCTATTGCATTAGATGTCAGTGGACGAAGCTGTGAATATTCGCTTTCGCCAGACTTTTAGGCGACATATGGTCTGCATTTTCACTTGTCACAACGAGTTGCATCGGCTGAGCGCTTAGGTAAGGCGCGATAACCCGACATCTACACGATGCAGATTGAGACTTACCGTCTAGCATTTTCACCTGTCACAGCGTTCTTCAGGCTAGTCGCTCGGAGTGAAGTGTTATATGACACTCATAAAGCGCTCTGGAAGGAGACATATAGTCTGGGTTTTTCCATGACACTCACGCTCCACGGCCAGTTTGGCGTAAGGTGCGAAGACGGGTTTGGCATGTTATTGCCATGCGTCTAAGTTAACGTAAGGTGTTAAGGAAAGGGGAGGCTATTGCGTGGTTTTGGAAATAGCGCTCATCTTTGTCTGGTTTAAGATATTAACCAGAGTTTGAAACTAGATTTTCATTCTTACTCCAAAATTTTTGCAGTAGACAGATCGCAGTGCTAGATCAAATATCTGTGTTTTGGCGAAGTCTGAGTTTCTTGGCCACATTTTGCCGAGTTCTAGACTACCATTTGATTGCAGTATTCTAGTTCATGGTTTAGTCTGTAATTCTGTTTGGAGGTAATATATTATATATAATATCTAGTATTTTTTTGAGTGATTAAGTGTTAAATCGCTTATTTTATTTCCCGAGTTTTTGTGTGCAGAGTGAATAATTTATAAGTCTGTTATATTCTCTAGGCGACGAGTTACAGTGGAAAGGCAGAATAAACTATAGTTTCTAGCTTATAAATCATGTAGCTATAATGAATTTAATTTTAACTGCTAAATAATCAGACGAGAGAATATATTTTAAAACTAACTTATAAATGCTTGATGCCTCATGAGTGTTGACGGAATACGTAGGTATTCCTAACTCATGATGACTGATTTTATGTATATAACTTATTTTACGGGAAGTTTTAAATGATAAGTCAAGCTGTACGCTTGCAGTTTAAAAATGTAAGTTATATCGAGTACATAATATGTAAAATATTTCATGTGTTTTTCTTTATTCAGTGAATACTGGTAACCCAAATTTTGCCGGCGTTTAGTTACAGAGACATACCTGTGAGAAATATAAACATTTTATATCTTTAACCACGTGGGTTTTCAAGTAACACCTGTCTGACAGGGCGTGTGCCTTCAGAGATAGACAGAATACCAATCCCACTCACGGATTTTTAAAGAATAAATGCTTATACTGGGCCTTTGAGCCAGTGCACATTTCTACACTAACTCTAATGTACACGCTGCCTTGTGGCGAGAATAATAACTTTCCGACATTATTTGACAAAGTGTGTGGTGAACCAAGATTATCTGTTGAGAGAAGTTGTCCATCGATCTTCCTAATTAAGGGAAACCTCGTGTTCTGACCCTGTGTGCCCGCTGAAAAACTAACTCTTACCTCGTGAATAAGTGACATTAACTTAAATCTGTAAAGAAAGAACGATCGGCTGAAGTGGACGCTCCCCGGACACGGTGAATGAAACCTATATCTGCAGAGCTGGGTATCTATTTCATACACAGATAGACAGATTAACAAAGCGTACACTGAAGTTTGCGCCAGACGGCGAACAACAGCACGAGTGTAGGTAAGGTTGTGTGAGTCAGGGCCCTGATGAAAGAACCGAGGGAAAGTAGATTGAAGGATGTTCTTCGTTTGATTCACTCACTCTGTAACCTTCCTTATGCATGATTGGTTGCTAAAATAGATATTTTCCTTAAAATAGATACTGCTATCAAAGTCAGTTCATACCTTCAAAGGGGAAAATATTAGACCCAAATCATATGTATCTGTGACTCCTTTTGCTATCAGCTTTCTCCTAACGGGACTGTGGGCTAAACATCGAGGGAAGATTATAACTGTGGGTCTATCATTTCTGGAAGCAATTCCTTGTTTTTTTAATGACTATTTGTATATGTTTTTCGATGAAATTTTATATGTTGTGGTGGAAGTTTATATTGATAATTAAACTGCCCTTAAACTTAATCAGCGTGTTGGTCAGCTCGTTCTAGAATATCTATATAATCCTTTGTTATAGTTTTCCCACGTCTGTACGTCTAACTGTCGTCTTGTATGTGCGTGCACGTGAGTGGATGTATATATATATATATATATATATATATATATATATATATATATATATATATATATATGTGTGTGTGTGTGTGTGTGTGTTTAGACTGTCTGACTCCTCTAAAGCTGTCGTAGAAGATAGGCAGAGAGAGAGAAGATTTCTCGATCTCAGAGACAGCCTCTTCCGCATTCTACCACCTCACTCGTGGAAATCTATTTTCTATTACTATCTCTCTCTGTGACTATCACTCATTCTAATCTATTCAGAAGGGACCAACCCAAGTCTTAATTCCCCTATCAAAAATCTACGACAAGGGAGTCGACTGGAAAATCCTATATATTCTTTGTATTTTTTGCCTCATTTAATTCCAATTCTATACTATGTTAGCCAATGTCGTAAGTGCAGCACATGCGTACAATTTCATTACAAAAGGAACCAGAAATAGTAGATGATCCATTAAAAAATGTACTTATCGTTACGAGATCAGCTAATATAGCTTAATATTTGAATTAAATTAGATAAACAATACAAAGAATATATAGGATTTTCAAGTCGACTCTCCAAACTTCCGCCAGACCACTTATACAAATCGATGAGAGGTAATTTCAAGAATACAGCCCATTCACATGTCAAGTTAGTCCTATTGCATGGCTCTGAAGATGGAGAACAACAAAAACAACAACCAAAAAAAAAAAGCGCAAGACTTTCGCAAATAGGTTAAAAATAAGTCTCATAGCAGATACTGACGTTGGAAGTGAAGTTTTAGAGATTTCACAATACTAGATAAAGCTTCGAGAGGTGAAGTAATCACTTCCCCTCCTCGCTGCCTTTGCCTTTCCTGACACAAGAGTAGAGTCAGTTATCCATGTATAGCTGATAGACTGTAGCGTGACACCACAGTGTTTCCAACCCCCTACCTTTGCCACGAGAAGCCTGCGCTAAATGGGTGCTTGCTTAAATAGAAGGACTGTAGGTGTATGACAAGATAACTAATGTGGAACTGCGGCGGGCCGGCCGAGCTCAGAACGCACCAGCTATGCGGCGTCGCCTCCTGGCGGCTTCTGCGTCGGCTGGCATTCAACAGCCAATTCAGAACTGGTACGGACCAGGAGAATCCGACTGTCTAATTAAAAACAAAGCGTTGCAACGGCCGTCCCCTTGTGTTGACGCAATGATATTTCTGCTCAGTGCCCTGAATGTCAAAGTGAAGAAATTCAATCTAGCGCGGGTAAACTGCGGGAGTCAAAATGACTGTATCGGCTACGCCATTTCTCTGCATTCACCAGCTTCGTGGGTCATGTTGCATAGGCAACAGCTTGACCTCTTTACTCAAGCGCCCAAATCGCGTTGGCCGAGACATTGTCTTGGGGGCGCGTTCCAATGGTCAGTAATGACCGAAAGGGATACTACTAATGTGAACCCGATGACACGAACCATACAAGTGTCAAAAGAACCAGACATGAGAAGAATTCGTTGGTGATGGATAGAACACAACACTGTGCAAACCTGCTAAAAGATTTACCAGGTAGATCTTTTTCTGGAAATCTCAGGGTATGAGAGGCAGACGAAGAGCAGGGAATACACGGAGAAGACAACTGGAGACCGTAATGAAGGGCACGAAGGAGAAATGGAAAGACCTTGAGATGATGGCACAGGACAGAAAAACTTGTCATAAAGCATATGGTCCTTAGGGAGTTGAAAGGTCATAATGATGATGATGATGATGATGATGACTAAGTCATTAATTTACATTCGATTACTTTGCTGGTTTTTAGTAGGGGAGGGGTTAAACGATTTGTGACGTCATATTAGGGGGAGGTCTGGGTTTTTTTTACGAAATGTGACAAGGGGTGAGGGGGTTAAAAATAGCAAAAATTGCGTGACGTCATATATGTACGACCCCCATAGTGCTCTTAATTCTATATAGTATTAAATATTTTTTGTTGTGTTGGTTCTTTTTGGCTGCAAATTATCTGGCATTTGGGTTGACTAATGTATTTAACGTAAGTGGTGTACCCCCTTCCATGTTCTTTAATGTATCTGTCTTTAACCTGTTGCGTTTGAGGAGTTTATAGACAGTGGCTTACTTCTTTTTTTGCCATTTTTTTCTATTGCAGTTAAAATCATATCAGATAAATGTGTTTTTGTATTTGTTTTTTTTTATAGTTTTGGTACTTTAACTTACTTCTCGCACTGTAAAATTGTTATACAAATGTTCTTGTTAATCCTTAATCGGTCTCATTGTATATGGTAGTTGTTATATGTTGCGTTTTGTTTTGGCAAAATAAAATGTTACCATGTTGAGTAGTTCCCTAGGTAAGTCGCATTGACACTGAACCAACAGGTGTGTTGAAATAAACAAGCAGATAACCTTGTGGACACTTGTAGGGGATTAAATAATATGCTAAGATATATGAAAAGACAAAATAGGGCGCAAGTACTAAGACAATGCTTATCAATCAATAAATCAATCAATCAATACCCCTTAGCTTCCCAAAGAGCATATCTTCAGGACACACATGCCAAGTCCACCTGTCACGTGTCATCAGCTGAAGGTCTTTCCTTGTCGTCATCATCATTTTCATTTGTGTGACCTGTTCTCTTCTCCGTGTGATTTTTTGGTCTACTTCTGTCTCTCTTGCCATGGGGATTCCAGAACAAGGACTGCCTTGTAATGCTATCAACAGGTTTCCTCAATGTGTGTCCTATCCATCGCCAGCGTCTTCTTCTCATCTCTTGTTCCACTTTCACGTGTCTGGTTCTTGTCATCACTTCCACATCAGTGAACTTGTCGTACCATTTAAATTGTACACAAGCACCCATTATTAAAAATGTGCAGCTTTTTAGCTATTTTTACAGGCTTTTCTTTAACTTGCAACGTATGTCACCTTCAAATCTTGCAATCGATTTTTCGATCACTTCCAGATGAGCAATAGCTCTGAAACTTGGCATAGTTGTGTATTCCCGATGACAATGAAATAATCAGTCGTAAAAATAATAAATTGAATAACATTAAAATTAATATTAATTTTGTTTGTTTGCGATAACTGCAAATAATCTAGATGTATTCTTTCCAACAAGATTGTCTTTCTTGAGAGAAATATTGAAACTTCTCCTCCCTCCCTCCTCCACACACACACACACTACCGCACGCGCGTGCACAGACATACACGCAACTGACAACTACATTAAAAAAAAAATGTAATTTACAACTCTTATCAAGATAAAAAAAATAAAAATTAACTGTCCGTGTAATATACTGAATAATGAAATCCGCCTCCAGTGCTCTGGACTCGTTTATCGCAAACTGATAATGTCATATGCGGATCGATTACATTTGACTTAAATGTAAAAAAAAAAAAAAAAAAAAAAAAAAAAAAAAAAAAAAATTACACTAAAAAGAAGAAAAAAAAATATTTTAAACACAGGCTTTTAATGCACTAAAAGCCACAAATAATTTTTCACGTAGTTTATAGTTTGCAGTAAAAAAAAGTAACATTAAATTGACAAAAAGCCTGAGACGCTGATTCTACATGAAATTAACTTCTGCTTTATACTTCATTAGACACTTATGGATAAAATATATCATAAGATCTTAAGCGCCGCGCGCTTTTTGTCAATTTGAAGTTACATTTTTTGACTGCAAGCTATAAACTCCGTGAAAAATTATTTGTGGCTTTTTAGTGCATTAAAAGCCTGTGTTTAAAATATTTTTTGTATGTTTTTGTTGTTGTTCTGTGTGAAAAATAGAAGTCAATGCTTAATGTTCCATGATATTTTTATTGGAGGAAAAAATAGAGTATGCAAGCATAATATACGACACTGAGGTCATAGTAATAAGATTACATTAGACATGATACCACAGCAGTCATTATGAACAACTGCACATGTACTCAGATCAACATCAATAGGTGCACTATAAGTAGCTTTGGGAATAATAACCTTAGAATCAGAGTAAGTAGCTGAGATTAAACTACATGACCAACGTGATGCTAGACAAGACTAATCCAGCATATTCAGTTTTTAGTTAGTAATCAGGGAGCACTTCAGTACCTCCCAATAAATACCAGTAGATATTCAACAGGGTGGAAATATGGAGAAAGTAATATCATAAAACATTCTAAGTAAATTAGTTAACATCTGTGGTACGTACATAACAGTTGTCCCACTTAAGCTAGAAATCTGGCAGAAGATTTTAATTAAACAATACAGTAGCTAACAAAAACGTACCCAGGATTTATATGCCAGAAACAATGAAGGGCAGTTTTATAGTACATACGGGCGAGGTTAAGTGGAAAATATAAAATTAGGAACTGGAATATATTGTGGCAGGAAAAGGGAATTAGTATAACACGTCAGTGACCTCTATGACGATAAGTCGGATTTTCCAGGTTGAATGAGTTCAGGTTAGTGAAATATTTACGTTGCTAGTACGTGACTTTCACGAGCCTACTGACTTTGCTCAAAGAGAGTTAGCAAGTAATGAAGCTTCCGTGATCTTTATATCATTGCCCTAGGTGAATGACTGAACGAACGAAAACTTTACAGAACATGTACCGAACGGTTTGCTCCAAGACGTGGGGAACATGTTTACGTTGAGGTTGACATTGAGATCTTGTCAAACTCAGTTAAATTATAACTAAAGTGGATGATGAAGATTTAAGTAAGGGCCGGGGAAAAGTTGATTAAATTAAGGCTTTAAAGAGTAGACTATGTTGGAAAAAAACACGTTTGTAAACATTTCTTTATTAGAATAACAGGCGGATTGTCATGGGTTGCCTCCCCTGCTTTGCAGTAGTGGTCCAACAGTGGCCAAAACTCAATAGTATCTAATATGAGCCTTCAAATGTGTCTGCCTTCGCACAAGATTACTCTTGGCAGAGTGGTAGATAGAAGGATAATGACGCGTCTATCCCAAGGGAGGTTCACAAGATATTCAGAAAAGCGAGAACAATGCTGCATTTGCTGAGCACGTTAACTCTGTGATCTGCCGACAACATTTGTGAAGGATTAAGCAATTATTAATTTTAGCTCGTCAAGCCCCCACCCTGATTTACTCAGTGGAATTCTTATTATTAAGGTATAGCTCTGTTTAGAGTGTATTTAGTGTCACAAGATGGACCGTGGGGCGACCTCTTTCCGAACTCTCTTTCCCTGCGGCAGCAATCAGTTACATTTTTGTACTGATTTTATTGCAATTTTTTCCGAGTCGCACCCTTTTCTTTCTCTGTCCACTGTTGCAGATATTTTGTATTTTCCTTCTTACACTACTCTCAGAGATAAGTCACCACGTCTATTTGTTACCCGTCCCATCCCTAAAGCTTCGCAAGGAGCGGCAGAGATAATATTAACGACAGGCATATTCTCGTGTACCCAACCTTGGCCGCCACCGATTAACACGGAAATCGCCAGCGTAGTTGTCTAATTGCTGATAAGGTCAGGGTACGCGACAGATAACAGATTACTTGTCTGAGTGACACATTGTGGACAGACAACGATGACCTAATAGCTTCCTGTCCGACTTGTTATTACAAGATTCCTTTCGATAACGTAATAATTTGTTACATCTTACACACGTTGTCGTATGAGTTTACCAATATGTTTGTGAGTTGGTGCAAGGGATCGATATTTTCATGCCATATTTGGGAGAGGTGACCTCTGCAATGCATTCAAAATGTTTCCATGTCAGGAATATTTTGAAATCACCCCCCCCCCCCCAACCCCTCCTCCCCCAACCAACATGTTTGAAATGATTGGAGCTTTTCCCTAGCTTCATAACAAACAGAGCGGGGGAGGATAATGAATATAACCTGACGCTTCAGTCAGTCAAATTTACTGTGAAGATCGCTTGCCAAGACGACACAACCAGACCTTGCCAGAGTGAAGCATAGAATTCAGAATTTCATTTTATCAGACCGGACCTTTTTATTGGAGAATTTATCAGGACTTTCAAAACAGACCAGGAAATTTCTAGCATTTTAAAAAGGAAATCCGGAATATCTGAGGAAACTGAACAACACGAAGTCATAGAGGAAATTAAAGTTAAAATTAACGACCCAAAGTACACGTGTAAAAAGGCATCGGCTAGTGCCTTAACTTCATTCATCTGAGCAAAGAGTATGTGAGCCAGGAATGCCGTAAGTTGTCATTTTACATTCTACATATTCATTACTAACATGAGAACTAATATGTATATATTACCATGTGAATGTTAATATTTGAAAATCGCTAGTGGATGTCTGTTGGGTTCCGATTTATTGTCGTTTTGGTTCTCGTTTGTTCGTTGTTTGAGGTGTGACAATGAGTTTGTCGAAGCTGTCTACTTGATAACGCGAATGTATTCAATTTGGAACAAGTAGTAAAAAGTCAACTGCAACTGCCAACCCTGGGCATGGTAACTAATGCCAAGAAGATGTATAGTTCAATCAATTTATTTAACATGGTACGGTTCACTAGACGAACATATAAGGTTGACGACGGATGGTTGACGTTCACTGGACAGCACACCACGTAAGGTTCATATTTAAAAAATGCAGTTAATTCGTTCATAAAGATCATCGCTTAGGTAACGTCAGAATAGTTACAGTGTTCATAACATGGCATCCAATTAAGCAAATGAGGCAGTTATATAAGATAGTTCAATCTTCCACTGTCCTATGACCTTGGCAATGACGGAGAACTTTGTCAGGTCTGTAACATCATATAAGATTCCGATACTACGTATCTCCTTTAGTACTGGCCTCTTATTTTCAATCAATGACGAATAACAATACTATATACTTTTCTGCCCACGACCTTCGTGGCATCATAGCTTTGATATAGCAAAAATACTTGAGTCACCTCTGCTTTGCGGGGTACGTATTCGTAACAGCCGAATACTGATTTATATCATAACAATTTATATCAAGCCAATCCGGGATGATCCTAACGTCGGAATCCGTCGGCTTTAAAGTTTACATAATAAGTTTCACGTAAGACTCCATTTTGTACCAATGACGTATTGGTTCAACTAGACGTCTATGTGAGAACGAAAAGACATTATCATCAAAAATCATACTTGCTTCTCTTCCTCAAGAAATAACACTAGATTACTGTAGACCCGAGTCCTCATCTATGAACAGACGGACGGTCATACACAATAACAATATACCCGCAAACGGGTTCGAACGCCATGAATCAATGGACTCGTTCTTGGGCACTAAGCTTCTCAACCCCCGCTATGACGTAGACTGACTGACTAGCTACACGTGCGGTCTACATAACCCCCTATACGCCTTAGTGCACAACCGTGCGCTAATGAAATCAAACTCACCAATAAGACTTACTCTCATGTGAGTCGGTGCGCAAAGTTACTTACAGAGGTAGGACAACATATTAACAATATGATACTACCTTCACCTATCTACGAAAAGGGCTCTACAATGTCCCAGTCATTTGAGGCTGGCCACCTCAGCGCATAGAATGATGATTTTACGAACCACCACTGCACGGGCTGGCGAATGCTTTATTTCTAGTTTCTTGAAGAAAACTAAACGCATCAGTAGTCCCATGTTCTCTATGTAGCAGGGAGGGAAAGATGAAAGAAGTGATGTTCATTTTAATTATAATACTTACAGTTTCAAACCAGTGTAAATGTCGATGTTAACATATTCATTTTAAAATTAATGGAAGTTTCAAACTTTTCAAATCAGTGTAAACATAAATGAAAACATATTCAATTTATATTGATGAAATGTTCATTTTTTTTAAATCAGTTTCCAAACCATGTAAATGTAAACATGGAAGTTTCAAACTTTTCAAATCAGTGTAAACATAAATGAAAACATATTCAATTTATATTGTGAACACTTTTTAATCAGTGAAAATGTAAATGTAAACATGTTCTATCTGTACTATTAACCTTTTCCCGTAAATGTAAAGTAACTATAAAAGCTATTCAATTTAAATGTAAAGAAAGTTTTCTCTCGAGGGATTAAAGTTAATTCTTATCGATGGTAAATTCTGAGTAAATGGGATGGTAGAACAGGAGAATGGGGACACATAAGTATGTGTCGGGAAACGTAATACTCAGGGGAGCGTTTCGTTTCTATTCTTTTACTATAGTTGTTGGTGGTGGTACCAGTTAAAGTGTACTATCTCTGGAACAAGAACGGAACAGTGGCCTAAGCTTTAAGACAAGGGGCCAACTTTATAGACTCTCCCTAACATTCCTGGGAACGAGCTGCACCCTACAACCTTGACCAGCGACGAGCGTGAGCAGTGTAAAAAGAACCAACCCAGCGGGAGCAGAAACAACCACTGGAAGCTAAGTGCAATATATAAGCTGCCAAAGTGAACTTTCTTTATAGAACCTACTATCAATAAATGATGGGGACCCAAAGACGCAGCGATAGAGAACGCAGTCAGCGACTCATAGCTTGACTGCCTGCGTCAGGACCAGCGAACCAGAGCTGGTCAAGACCGTACTCCACCTCCACGTGGTGGTCCTGGAAACAGTCTGCAGCAGTGCAGTCTGGCTGAGCGAGTGTGGATCGCAATGGAAAGGCAAACCCGGTCCTAAAAAGTGCCGTGCAGAAGTCGGATGTGTCGACCGAAAGGTGCAGATATCACAGCTTAGGCGTAAACAGACACAACGCAACCACCGTCCTTTTCAGGGCGAACGAGGAAGAAGAAGAAGAAGAATCGATGATGAACCCTTTCTTTTAAACGATTAAATTATTTTCAAAATGTTAAAACCTAAAAGATTATTAAATTTTGTTATTTGTAATTTTACAAATTTAACTTCGATTTAATCTTTTTAAATGTATTGCATGTTTGTCTCAGTCAATTTACTAAACAAGCTCTAAACAGAGCTATAGCAGAATAATAAGAATTCCACTGAGTAAATCAGAGGTGGGGGCTTGAACGAGCTAAGATTAATCATTGCTTAGTTCTTCACAAAAGTTGTCGGCAGATTCTGGAATTAACGTGCTCAGCCAATGCAGCATTGTTTTCGCGTATCTGAATATCTTGTGAAAGTTACATTGAGATAGAAGCGTCATTACCCTTCTATTTACACATCTGCCAAGAGTAATCTTGTGCGAATGTAGACACATTTGAAGACCAGATTAGATACTCTTGAGTTTTGGCCACTGTTGGACCACTACTGCAAAGCAGGGAAGTCAATACCGTCACATTTAGTAAATTGACTGCGACAAACATGCAGTACATTTAAAATGATTAAATCAAAGTTAAATTTGCATAATTACAAATAACAAATTTAATAATCATTTAGTTTTAACAAGGGTTTAAAAGAATGAATAATGTTTTTTTTTTTTTTCAGAAAGGTATCATCACGGTTGTAAAGTTTATAAAGGAGTTCACGTGGCAGCTTATAGGTTTCACTTATCTGCCATTAGTAGGTTTTGCTCCCGCTGATGGGCTGGTTCTTGGTAGACTGATTACTGATAAAGTTCGTCACTGGCCAAGGATGTAGGGCGTAACACATTCCCAGAAGTGTCAAGAAGTGCCTACAAAATTGGTCCCTCGTCTTAAAGCTCAGGCCACTGTTCCTTCTTGTTCCAGAGATAGTACCCTTAACTGGTACCACCACCAACAACTAAGGTAAAAGAATAGTAACGAAACGCTCTCCAGAGTATTGCGTTTTCCGACAAATACTTATGTGTCCCCTATCTCTTATTCCACCATCCCATCTACTCAGACTTTACCCTTGATGAGAATTAAAACTTAATCCCTCGAGAGAAACTTTCTTTACATTTAAATTGAATAGCTTTACCTTTATTTTACATTTAAATGAAAAGGTTAATAGTACAGCTAGAATATGTTTACATTTACATCTCCACTGACTGAAAAGTGTTCACAATATAAATTGAATATGTTTTCATTTATATCTACACTTGCTGAGAAGTTTGAAACTTTCATTAATTTTGAAGTGAAAATGTTTACATAGACATTAACACTGGTTTGAAAATGTAAATATTATACTGTGGTGGGTTTGATGTTAATACAGTTTGTTATTAAGAAATCTTAGTGTACTGAATGAGGTCAGCTGTGAAGGTCCCTGAATATAATAAATATTAGAGTAAATTTCCAGGGCACCTTTCTACTACCACCACTATGATCTCATTCAGACTTATTCTAGATAGACTGTAAGATGACTACGTTTGGTGTCTAGGGTTATGAAATGTTAGTGTAAGGTTGCATTTACCAACTAAACATATAAACAATTACACAATTATTTTATTATCTAATACAACACAACAGTACCACGACAATCACATACGAACTACACTTTAAAAGACTATCTTTAGTAAGTCAGTGGTTGAAAGTTTGGTAAAGTTAATGTTTTTTTCAATTTTATTGTCCTGAATCTAATTTATTTAGAATCAGGACTGTCAATCAAAAGTGAAATCATAGAAATTAATTACATCAATCAATTTATACAATGGATCTTCTGTCCATAATACACATATTATTATTATATAAGGGTGTAGTGTATTTTCTAACTGAGGTGACTTCTAGTATACACTGGTAGATTGTTTATTATCATCATCTCTGCATGTTGTTTGTAAGTTTCTGTGGACACTGATGGAATGTTTATATCACTATTCCCAGTCTCTTATTTTTAATATAATGTTAGTTGAGCGATCAGGTGCCGAACATGCACCTATCTTTGTAATATGATGTAGGAATCTTCCTGCACTTCGCTGAACGACAACCTTCAGCTCCCACTTCTTCAAGAATGATGGTGGTTTACAGTTGTCTCCGAAAAAAGGCAAGACTGTGGCATGAATATATCGGCCCACTATAGTCTGGCACCAGTTATTGACAGCCACCAAAAACCTCTGAAATCAGAAGGATATGCCTCCTTCGTAATCAACAGCCTACAATAATATTCAACAACCAGTACAGGCACATTACAAACAAACATGTAAGATCAGCTCTTTACGACAATCCCTTTCACCAGTTTCTTTTGATGTGACCAGGTATACCAGTATTCCTCTCCCCTAATAGTTACAACACCTCTGCAATTCCAGCAATAATCTGTTTTCCATACAATAGGATAGGTATTATGCTCCTGATGATAATCATATATAATTTAGTTGGTCTACACCTCTCTGATAGTCTTTCATATGCTGGATCAATCTCTAGACTCTGTTTTGAGTCTGCCATAGACTTACTTACTTACAGTCGTATGTTAGTGTCTCACATTCAAATTTTATTTTAAATAAAATGTTAAGAAAATCAATCTTACCACAGATGCAAGGAAATAACACAAGTAAACGATGACTAGGCAATAGAATATGGCACATTTTCGATCTGCCCTATGTCCAGGCTTTTCCTATGTTAGAAAATTCTCCGCCTGCTCTCATCGATCTTGCTTTTCACAAAATTTTCTTGAAATGGCAGTGAACAGTCCCCGTTTCGTGCCAATATCCACTGCTTTGTCCAATGAGACCATGTTTACATTTATTTTTGAATCTATCGTTTCAAATAACAACTCCCAATATGTTTCCAAGGCAAATATATTTTTAGTTTTAGGTCAACCAATCATACTTCGCCTTCCTTTAAAATCCAACCAATCAAATATCCCGTACCTTTTAACCTCATTTACCCAAAGTCGTTTTTTTCAAAACATGCCATAAAAAATTATAAGCAGGTATGATCTTTCCTGACAGTCTGGTCGGATCCACTATAGTATTATGGCTATAATTAGTTAATTAATGGACTATTTGCGTAACTACTACCATATTCTTTGTCAGCAAGTCCTAAGGTACACGAATATACAATTTATATGGGACTAGTTGGCTTGGTTCAGAAGTACACAGTTTTTTATTTTTAGTCTACTACACGTTCAATTCTTTTCCATGTGCTGTCTTCTCTATTTAAGTGATAATTACGTCCTTTGAAATAAGAGCTAAGGTTGTTTTTGTGACACGAGTTGTCTACATGTTCAAACTTTTTCCTCGTATTTTTGGGAATCGCCCTAGGCAAGGCTTTTGCGCGTTGGTTTTATTTTTAGAAACGATGTTAGTCGCGATTAGCATTTGAGGCCATTTATCACCCTCTCTCTCCCCCTTTTACTATATATTCTATCACCGAGGCAATTATTGTTTGAACCTTGGGAAAAAGTGTTAGGTTTTATCCAAGGTCAAATTTGAAAAATACAGTACCCTCCATTCGGCTATAAGGCTTAGCAAAACCCGCATATTTACTGGCGTGGGCGAACAAGATGCTGGACTCAATTTTTATTTTCTATCTTATTTTGACTTTACGCACTATCTTGTTATATTATAATTTAGCTATTGTATTTAGAATTCCGTCACACATCTCCCCAATTTAGAAAAGACTACCTAATGTCAGTTCATAATTCGAAATACACATAGATAAATTTATTCAGCATGCCTAGTGACTATTCTGATTTTCATCGTACGGGTGTCTACTTAAAAAGTCTGCACCGACATTGGTTTTTCCGGGAATATATTCTATGCTAAACTGGTATGGCTGTAGGAGCAACGACCAACGTAATAATCTAGCATTTTCATGCTTAGCTTGTGACAGAAATACGAGTGGTTTATGATCTGTCTGGATCTTAAATGATTTTTAATAGAGATAGATCTGGAACTTTTTTATACCCCAGATGACAGCGAGACATTCTTTTTCACTTGTTGAATATTTTTGTTCTGCTGTATTCAACTTACGGCTAGCATAAGCAACTGGGGTTAATTCCCCATCAAGTGCATTTGACCTTTGTAATAGAGCTGCCCCCAATCCGACGTTACTCGCATCCATTCTTAAAACAAACTCTTGACTTAAGTCAGGCAATTTCAAGATAGGCCTGCTTGTGAGCCTTTCCTTCAATTCTTGATATGCTAATTCACACTGCGCCGTCCACGTAATTCTATTAGAATTTCCTTTGCGCGTTAAATCAGTCAACGGAGCACATATGGAGTTAAAGTTTTTAATATACTTTTGGTAGAAACCACATAATGAGACGAAAGATCGCACATCTTTTTTTGTCTGTGGTCTCGGAGCTTTTTTCAATTTCTCCAAGTTCTTGGGGTCAGGGGTCATGTTTCCCCGAGATACTGTGTGTCCCAAGAATTCAAGCTCTTTACATCCAACACAACATTTGGTCGGTCTAGCGGTCAAATTTGCCTCTCTAAGTCGATCAAACAACATAGTCAGAGAGTTAATGTGTTCCTCAAATGTTTCAGTAGCTATTAGAATATCATCCATGAAATTTGTGATGCATGGATTATTCAGTGGATCCAACAATTTTTTCATCATTCTAGAGAACACACTCGGAGCATTTTTCAATCCAAATGGCAACATATTAAATTCATAATGTCCGTCCGAGGTGCTAAAGGCTAAATAAGGTCTAACCTCAGGCCTTACTGGAATCTGATAGTAGCCTTTGCTCAGATCCACCTTAGAGAAATATTTAGCTTTATTCAGCCTAGCAAACAACTGATTTGTATCCGGTAATGGATCCACCTGACCTTCTGTGACAGCATTCAGTTTCCGGTAATCTATACACAGCCTGTGTTCTCCAGAGGGTTTTCTTAACAGAACCACACTGGAACTGTAGGGAGATTCACTGTGCGAGATAATCCCTTCTCTCAACAGATAATCTATCTCCTCCCTTAAAGCTTTTTCCTTAGCGAACGGAATCGAATAGGCTCTCATACAGATTGTTGTTGGGTCTATAAGTTTCATATCATATTCTAATAAGTTTGTATGCCCCAGTCTGTCCGTTAGCACATCTGTATGATTATCTAGAACCTGTTGAACTCTCTCCCTATGATTGTTTGTTAAATGTGTACTGACCTTTACCTGCGCAGCAGTCTCACAGGGATGTAAGGGATATTCATGAGAGGTGAGTGGTTCCTTTTTCATTTCCATTGCAACAGACAAGGTCAGTAAGTATGTCTCTTCCTGGTTTTCTCTTTCCAAATATTTCTTCAGAAGATTCACATGATAGATTTTCTCTTTCCCCTTCTTATCTATCTTATAATTTGTTCTAGACACCTTCTCTAGAACTGTATATGGACCTTGCCATCCAATTTGCAACTTGTTACTGCTGCTGGGTAAAAGAAGAAGCACCTTCTCCCCCACAGCTAAGTTTCTGTCTTTCGCTTTCTTATTATAATAGGCAGCATGCTTTTTCCTGGCTTGTCTCAAATTTTCATTGGCAAGTTTCCAGCCAGTTTTAAGACGAGTGATCAGCTCGTTCACATATTGATATGATTGATAAGGGTGGATTTAGGCTGACTTGAAGTACCACCCCTATCGACACCGGGTAGATTGAGGTTGTATTGTAGGGTGTCCTATCTGGTTTTTATTGTTGCCGTGTGTAAGTAGTTGGAAAGTCCACAGGGTACAGCACAGGCAAAATGACATGCAAAGTCATAGAAATGGTAAACTGCTCGTGACGTTTATATACCATTTATTGCACACCACAATGACAGTCACGTTACATACGTCATAAGACATCACAGTTCAACAATTGTAGCATTCAGAAATAATATTGGTGCCAACTGATATTCATGTAGGATCCAATCCTCATCAGTCATAGCGTAAACAACAGTTCAAGGTTCACTGTGTCATAAAGTTATTATTCATAACTCTGTCTAAATAATATGGCACAGAGCTGGATGCATTAATATTCATTACTATCAATAGTGCAACAGTGTCAGCTGCATTTCATCAGCACACATACATAATAATCTTTACTCCTCTCCTGATGCTGGCAGATCAGGTGTAATAAATAAGTCCGTTATCGTTTGCACGAGAAGTAGCATTGAGGAGTACAGGTCGAACTGACCTTTACAGGCATTCCCAAGTCTAACCTTGACGTAGGCATAATCGCTGACACACAGCGACGTTCATAGAACAAAGAACTGTCCTTCGGGCTGAGTATGACCCGTTTACATATATATCTCAGGTATGAAGATACCTGGGGCGTGACATCTATTAGAAGAACCCTCCTTTCTGTAATGCATACGTGAGCAGAGATCGACCATTGTCAAACATAAATAAAGTTACAGATTGGATGTAAATGAGGCATTACCTTCGTTCGAAAGTCCACACCACAGAAAAACATACGCCTCCAGGCGTTTTAGAATACTCAAGGTGTGGTGGGGCGCTGTTCGAATATATTTTGTGTTTGTTTATTATTATTTCCGGTAAATTGCTACCCCTGTCCACAGTTAATGTATATGTTGATTTTGTTAATGTATATTTGATTGCCCCGGCGGTTGCTCATAATAATGCTCGTTACCCCGTTACATCCCGGGTAAAATCTCTCACTTTTTCATAGTTTTGTTCCATACTTCACAACACACATGCAGGTTCTTTAACTGACCAATGAGGAACTAAAACAGTCTTCTTTTGAAACGAATTCGACATCTTTTAATAACTGATATTCCTTGTAGCATGCATACTCGTTCGTCCCAATTAATCCTTATTTCTTAACTCTCTCCACACATATTAATTTTATTTCAAGAGTATTCGAGCTCTTGTACAAACCATCTCCTGTCAGAAGGTAAACACTTCGTAGTAGGTTCCTACTGGAACTTAAAAGCAAACACAGCCAAAACACAGCTGTCACAAAGCTCAAGGTTTTTCTTTACCTTGGCCATTCACATATCAACAAAAACTCTCATGTCATTTTCCGGTGCGCCTTATTTTCAATATCCCAAATAGTGCCGCATTTATCAGCACTAACTCAAACTCAATAAATCTAACATGTGGTGTGCATGGGCAGACACCACATATTCCCCCCCCCCCCCCCCTGCGCGCTACTGGAAACTGCAGGTTTCCAGGTCATCATTAACTATACTTAACTATAATGATAAAAAGGAAAATCAAATTCAAGCAATGAGTGAAATGATATCACGATGAGTGAAATGTAGTTAAAATATGTGGCAACAACTTGTGAGCAACATATTAATGCTACGAAAATATCGCTATATAATCTACCTATCAATTGATTATGAACATAAACAATGTTTGTTGTCACTTCCTGTACCCAGGACAGTTACATAGTTCAATGTATTACTCTTGACAGAGTATCAGCGATTACATTATTATGTCCTTCTATATGGACGATATCAAAGTCATACGCTTGCAACTGCAATGCAAATCTCGCAAGTCTTGCACTTGGTGATTTACAGGTCTGCAGATACGTTAATGATCTCTGATCTGTCATTATAGTAAAATGCGTACCTACCACATACTTTTGAAGTTTATTCAAAGTCCATACTATACCCAACAGTTCTCTGTCGAAAATAGAGTATTTGGATTCGGCTTCCGACAGTTTCCTACTTAAGTAGTAGATCGGATGAAACTTGCCATCAAAACTTTGTCCCAAACACCCGCCTATTGCATGGAGCGAAGCATCTGTTACAACAATAAATGATCTTTTTAAATCTGGCAGTCTTAATATCGGATACTGTGAAAAATGAGTCTTAATGTTTTGTAATGCCTGGTTACATTGTTCTGTCCAAACTACTTTGCTAGGCATACCTCTTTTAGTTAGATCAGATAAGACAGCAGTCAAAGACGAGAACCTTGGAATAAACTTGTGGTAAAAATTCACCAATCCTAATAGACTCCGTACTTGCTTCTTTGTAGTTGGGATTGTAAGATCAAGTATGCGTTTTAAATTAGATTCATCAGGTTGTATTACATGTTTGCCAATTTTGTGTCCTAGAAATGAAATTTCATTGAATCCAATTTCTATTTTGGATGGACGGGCTGTGAGATTGTGTATTCTTAGTGTCAAGAGTAAAGATTGTATACCATCTACATGCTCTTCCCATGTGTCATGAAACATGCAAATGTCATCTATATAAGATATTAGGTCATAACGGCTCCCAAATACTCGACGCATCATCCGTACAAAAGTTGCAGGCGCATTTTTGAGCCCAAAACACATGACATTGTATTGGAACAAACCCTTCGATGTTGCAAATGCCGTCAATGATTTACATTCTTCGGTCAAAGGGATCTGCCAATACCCTTTTGATAAATCGAATTTGCTAAAGAAAGTAGCGGAAGCTAAACGAGGTAGCAAGTCCTCCAGCAAAGGCATTGGTTCAGAATCTGATATCGTGACTTTATTTAGTCGACGGAAATCAATGCATATACGAATGGATTTGTCTTTCTTCCGTACTGCTACCATCGGAAAACAAAATGGAGAATCTGATGGAGAGATTATCCCCATTTTCAACATATTGTCGACCTCGCTATCAACGTGCTCTCTGATATGCAAAGGAATTGCATACGGTCGTAACTTAATCGGAGTGGGATCCGATAATTTTATTTCGTGAGAAATAATGTTGGTTCGTCCAGGCAGACCAGACAACACATCTTCAAAAGATTTCAATAGATTGAGAATCTGATTCTTCTGATCTGAAGGTAAATCGTTACAAATGATTACATCCTTCCAAGTTTCAGAGGCTTGGATAGGTACCACAGGAAAATCAAGCGGTACATCCGCGAAACTAGTTGCGTCTTCATCAACTAAAGCAATAGATGCCAGATGCGGAGATTGATTTGTGATAGATTCACAAATATGTTTGAGTGGAAGAGGTCTAGAAATGTAAGGTTGTAACATGTTAGTGTGGAATGTTTTTCTTTTACCCCTAATGTCGATGATGTAATCCACGTCGGTTTTCTTACCCACAACTTTAAAAGGACCTTGCCACGTCACCAACAAATGATCACCTTTAAGTGGCAAGAGAACAAAAACTTCATCGTTAATCGATAATGATGTTAATCTCCTATCACGATTAATACGCGACCGAGTCTTATATTTTGCTAATTCTGATGCTTCAGTCGCGATCTCACATGCGTCCACAATGCATTGACGTAGATCTGTGACATATTGGTGACTAGATTTCGTAACCGTATTATCATCGTTTGTTATCACCAAATCATGTAAGATAGACATTGGTCCTCTTGGATTAGCCCCGAAAACTAATTGAAATGGTGAGAATCCAGTTTGACGATTAGGAACTTCTCTATACGCAAAGAGAACCGCTGGTATCAACCGGTCCCAATCATGGGGAAACATTGTTGTTACTTTGCCCAACATCTGCTTTAAAGTAGAATTCCAGCGTTCTACAACTCCGTTTGATTGCGGATTTAATCTGGCACTCAATGTATGACGGATGTGAAGCACATCACAAATTTCCGAGAACATACCTGAAGTGAATTGCGTGCCATGATCTGACAGAAGTTCTTCAGGAAATCCGATACGTGAAAATATCGATAATAATGCATCAGTCACCGACATTGTTGTTATGGACTTAACAGGTATGGCTTCAGGCCATCTGGTGCATAGATCGATACAAGTTAAGATGAAGCGGAATCCTCTGGATGATAACACCGGAAGAGGCCCGATTATGTCGACAGCCATCTTATAAAAAGGACGCACAGAGATATCTGTGGTCTGTAGGGGTGCAAACTGATGCGCACCCTTACGTGCAACTCCCTGACAAACAGTGCATGATTTACAAAACGTTGCGACGTCCTTATGAACCCCTGGCCAAAAAAAAGTGCCATCAATCTATAAGCTGTGCGGGCAATCCCCATATGACCCGCAAAAGGAACATCATGTGCATTAGATAAAACTAGTGATCGAAATGACGTAGGTACTACTATTTGTCTGAGTACCGAAGAATAATTGTCAAAACAACGTATCAAAATATTGTCATGAAATTGATACCAATGTCTGGCATTATTTGTATGTGTAATAGTTTTAGCCGTAGCTAAAGTGAATAAACGTCCCAAAGAAGAGTCATCTTTTTGTTGGTTAATGAATGCATTTTTATCTATGTAATGACTTGTTGTCACGTGTGGGATATTATTGCTATCGTTAAGTTCATTTGCTTCTGCAACCAGCTGTGCTCTAGTAGTCACAGCATTGGATAAAGAAAGATATTCTCTTTCCCATGCAGAAATTTCATCAGTAGAACATTCTTTTATACCCTTTATGTTTCCCAAAATCAAGTCACAGCAAGGCTTGTTGAGAACACATACACGAACTTTCCCAGTAAAGAATGGCGTGGTTATTGTTACGTCGGCCATGGGATATATCTCTACCGTGCCTCCGAAAGTTATGCATTTCACTGACGTTCCAGTGAAACAAGACGGAGGGATTAACGACCTTCTAATCCCGACCGTTGTGCAACCCGTGTCCCTTAAAATTTAAATTGGAGTGTTAAACAAAAACCCATTATGTAAAGTGAGAGTACCAACACCGTCATAAGATGACAACACTGGTAAGGCATGTCCACATTTAAGCCGTGGTGTAGCTCCAGGTTGAAATAACATCTTACATTCTGTACAATTATTAGAATTTTCTAAATCAACGTTACACGCATTGGCATGATTATTGGTTGAATGAATGTCATTACTGATATTTCTATCTACCGTCTGACAAGCATTGGCTTGTGAGCGTGCTCTATTATGACTTCTAACGAAGTGAGATCTTCTGCGATCTGAAAAATTGTCTGAATGAGAATGTCCATTGTTGTCCCTGTCATAATGGCCACCCCGCGGTGACAAATTATGATTGTCAGTATATTTGTTGTGTGAATACTGGTTATTTCGATACCATTGGTTATTGTTATTTCCGGTAAATTGCTACCCCTGTCCACAGTTAATGTATATGTTGATTTTGTTAATGTATATTTGATTGCCCCGGCGGTTGCTCATAATAATGCTCGTTACCCCGTTACATCCCGGGTAAAATCTCTCACTTTTTCATAGTTTTGTTCCATACTTCACAACACACATGCAGGTTCTTTAACTGACCAATGAGGAACTAAAACAGTCTTCTTTTGAAACGAATTCGACATCTTTTAATAACTGATATTCCTTGTAGCATGCATACTCGTTCGTCCCAATTAATCCTTATTTCTTAACTCTCTCCACACATATTAATTTTATTTCAAGAGTATTCGAGCTCTTGTACAAACCATCTCCTGTCAGAAGGTAAACACTTCGTAGTAGGTTCCTACTGGAACTTAAAAGCAAACACAGCCAAAACACAGCTGTCACAAAGCTCAAGGTTTTTCTTTACCTTGGCCATTCACATATCAACAAAAACTCTCATGTCATTTTCCGGTGCGCCTTATTTTCAATATCCCAAATAGTGCCGCATTTATCAGCACTAACTCAAACTCAATAAATCTAACATGTGGTGTGCATGGGCAGACACCACACAAGGGAAGGACCTTGTAAGCTAACTATCTCACAATAAGGCTCCTAGTCCCTAACAAAATCACAGAGACGCCAAAACGCGTCCTTTCTGCTACACAGCTTTACATCGTCTCCCAGACAAAGAAGACTTCCCAGACGCCTCTCGTCCGGACATGCGCAGAACCTCTACACTTGAATAGTCAAACAAACCAGACGATCTAGGAACATTCGAGATAAGATTTAACTAGATCGAGCCTTATTTGGACATGAACAGAGACCTCAACACAGGTTTCAGACATTCCAACAACAGTTGACCGATACTACCAAATAAGGAGAATGGTCACACTTCGTTAATAAAAATGTGAACCAACCGTGTCTCGACACAAGAGGAGGTAACATCATTTTAAATGATACTCTCAATATCCAGAGTTATGTAGCTTTGACTGAAAAAATTAAAGTGTACATTTTAGTCAATCTAATAATACAATGTCTTTAGCAAAAAATGATCATACAATTTTTTTTTTAAGGAAAAAATGATCATACAATGACTTAGAAAAAATGATCTGTGCGTAACATTACATCCCGGGAAAAAAAAATGAAACTTTTTTTTTTTGAATCCTGGAGCCGGAAGAAAACCCAAGGCTCCCAACGCACGTATGATGCGCGGATATATTGCCTAAAAATGAGGCTAGCTATCTCAGATCCTTAGAGAAAAAAAATGTATCTAAGTATACGCGTATATATTCCAGGAAGGTGCCACCAACACACGCCACAGTGATGGCAATATCATAATGAAAGTCAAATTATACTCATACAAATCTATGAAATTAAATATATTATCATAGTATTATATATTGAAGTGTTGAGCAAACAGCGGTGTAATATACCAATATACCGCAATATAATATAACACATATTCAAACAAAGAGTATATTATATAATGCATTATTAATAATTATTAATACATGTGCTGTTTCTCGTAGACATAAATCCAATTGATACAAGAAGATGTGGACATCATCCGCTCCCAACCCAGGACAGGACTAGATAACTTCAAAGTTCCACAATGTACAAAATCACGCAGACTTCAATGATGTGCTGCGAAAATATCAATAACACAAATCTTTAAGACAAATGTTAAATCTCTTAATACAATCATTAAAATACAATATCTAAATGTGGCCATGTGATCTTTTGGCCCGTATATCGCTAACTAAGCCTTCTTCTGTTATGCTCAAATCTGTAACAGAAAAAAAAGAAATTACATGGTACAACGTTATAAATTCCCAAAAAGTGAGAAAATATGTGCTAATATGTCATTATAGTATTGAATTGTATATCAGGAAATATATATGACAGAAGAATTATGTGGAATCGTGTGGGCATCTGGACAGAATGTCTGCCATCACATTATCCGAACCACGGATAGCTCGCACTGTGAAATGAAACGGTTGAAGAGCTATGGCATATCGAGTAGACCTCGAGCTCTTCAAGTTTTTGCTCTGTATAGCAGTAAGAGCTTTCTGGTCGGTTTCCACAATGAAATGTGCGCCTAGAAGAAATCTTTGTAACTTAAGAATAGACCATACCATAGCTAATAATTCACGGTCTAAAACCGAGTAATTCTTTTCTGCAGCATTTAATTTCCTAGAGATATACATCACCGGATGCAGAGTATTAGAATACTCCTGCATAAGTGCTGCCCCAATCCCAGTTGACGAGGCGTCACTTCGAAGAATAAAAGTCTTCTCACTAGTAGGTAACCTAAGGATAGGTGGAGATGAAAATAGAGTTTTCACCTGGTCCAATGAGGATTGACACTCTTGAGACCAGCGGATCAGATTAGGCGATCCTTTCTTCAATAAAGTAGAAAGCGGTGCCATAATGGAGGATAGATTCGGAATGAATCGTCCGTAAAATTGGATCAAACCTAAGAGACTCCGCACTTGTTTCTTCGTCTTAGGGACAGAAATGTTAAGTATTTTTGAAACATTGTGGTCCTCTGTCTTTAAAAGACCATGACCAACACGATGACCCAGGAAAGAAATCTCACCAAACCCTATAAAAGTTTTAGAGGGTTTTGCAGTCAAGTTATACTCGCGAAGAGTAGACAGCAATTCGTATAAACCCAAATAGTGATCTTCCCAGGAATCACTGAACAGACAGATATCGTCTAAGTATGCTATGACATCTGTAAGATATGCAAGAATTCGCCGCATCATGCGTACGAATGTAGCAGGGGCGTTCATAAGACCGAAAGGCATGAAATTCCATTGGAATAAACCCCTAGGTGTAGAAAAAGCTGTAAAAGGTTTGGCACGTTCAGTTAAAGGAACTTGCCAATAACCTTTAGACAAGTCTAGTTTGGTAAAGAACCTAGAATTAGAAAGTTTATTTAGTAGCTCTTCCAATGAAGGCATAGGTTCAGCATCGAACTTCGTAACTTGGTTCAATTTGCGATAATCTACGCAAATGCGAATGTTATTATCCTTCTTCCGAACAATAACCATAGACGAAGAGTATGCTGAAGTGGATGGTTCAATGATTTCCAATCGAATCATTTCATCCAATTCTTTTTCGACTTGTGACTGAAAGTGGATAGGTATTGGATAGGGTCTGACTCTGATAGGATTATGATCAGTTAGCACAATGTCATGTTCGATGACATGTGTGTGTCCTGGGATGTCTGTAAGGACATCCTGAAATGTTTGCAACATCGAAGAAACCTGTCGATGTTCCTCAGCGAACAGATTAGGAGAAACGGTAACGTTTTTCCAAGATTCCGTCGAATGAAGTGGGACCATAGGAAGTGGAAGATTGACATCAGAAAAAGTAGTTTCCTCATCCTGTATAACTGACAGGGATGAGTAATGACCATGAGGTACTTGAGAATTGTCCGTTGCCTGGAAAATAGGCTGCAAATAGTCTGGTCTTTCATGAAATTCCGTGAGCATATTTATGTGGAAAGTCTTATGCTTTCCATCAATATCGACTATATAGTCGACATCGGAAATCTTGGAGACTATTGCATATGGACCTTTCCATGCAATAAGAAGTCTGTTCTCCCTTGAAGGAAGAAGAACGAGAGCTTTGTCACCTGGACAAAGTTGTCGTAGACATCTATTTTTATTTGCAAACTGCCTTGCCTTTTCTTTAGCAAATTCGGATGAAGAAGTTGCTAGTTTGCATGCCTCGATGATCTTTTGCCTAAGAGCAATGACATACTCATAAGAAGATTGAGTCTCATCGCTAATATTATCGGCAGTGATAAGATCGTGTAGTAAAGACATAGGGCCGCGCGGTTGCGCGCCAAAGACAAGTTCAAAAGGAGAAAATCCTGTGTGTTCATTGGGAACCTCTCTATACGCAAAGAGAGCCGCGGGTAAAACCCTGTCCCAATCCTGAGGATGATCCTCAGTTATCTTCCCAAGTAAAGTTTTTAGAGTACTATTCAAACGCTCAACTAACCCATTAGACATTGGGTGATAGATACTGCTGAGAGACCTTTTAATATGTAGCATAGACATTACCTGTGACATAGTATCTGATATAAGTTGAGTGCCATGGTCTGATAATATTTCTCCGGGGAAACCCAAGCGAGAAATATCAGCCAAAGAGCGTCTGCGACATCAGCAGTTGAGAAGCTCTTGAGAGGTATAGCCTCTGGCCAACGTGTGCACATATCGACACATGTAAGGATAAATTGATGTCCTCTGGCCGACTTAATTCTAAAAGGACCGATAATATCTATTGCCATTTTTTGAAAAGGGCGAATACGAATGTCAGCAGCCTGGATAGGCGCAGCATGTCGTGGTCCTTTAGATTTGACCTCCTGACATACTTTGCAAGAACGACAGTAAATTCGTATGTCCTTGCTCACAAATGGCCAAAAGAAAGCCGCAAGAACCCTCGACTTTGTACGGGAAAAACCCATGTGTCCAGCACATTGCGAGTCATGAGCATGTTGCAATATTTGCAATCTCATGCTCTTGGGCACAAGAAATTGTGAATGAGTGGACGTAGACGAGTCTTGTACCATACGCACAAGTACGCCGTTCTTCATAGAAATCCAAGACTTTCTGTTAGTATTCTGATTTGGATCACCTTTTTTTGCTAGAATGAAGAATTTTTGTAAAGAAGGATCTTCTTCTTGCAATTTTATAAATAAGTCACGTGAAATAATCAAGTGACTATTTTGGCTATCTACTTCATCATTATCAGTTAATGAAGTTTGAGGTGGATCCAGAGCATGTGCTCTTGTGACCACCGCATTGGTAGCTTCCATGATTTGCTCTTCCCAAACAGCAATTTGCTGTGGGGTACAATCCCTAACTCCGTGAATACGACCAATAATAAGGTCCGCAATATGGTTTGGAAGAAGATACGCGTGGACATCTCCCGTAAAGAAAGGAGTAGCAATATGTATTATGGCTGTAGGATATTTTTCTAAAGTGCCACCAAATGTGACACATTTAATGACGTTTCCTGTAGCACAGGATGTTTTTACAAGAGATTGACTAACACTAACAGTAGTACATCCAGAATCAAACAAAACTGAGACTGGATTACTATTCACAAGACCCTTATGTAGTATAAGAGAACCCCTCCCGTCATGTGCAACATTAGCAGGAAGAGCGGGAAGAGGATGACCACAGCTTAAAGTTGTTACGGTAGTCGGGTCAAATAAAGTACTGCATTGGATACATTTATTTGCTCTACCAAAATCAAAAAATGAACATCCGATAGCATTATGGTCTTTATTATCATTAACCTGTTTATCTGCTCCCTGAGATTCTTGTTGTACAGAGTTTGTCTGTTGATATCTTTTCCTTTTATGTTGCGATCTACCGCGACCATTATTGCCTCTGCAATTATCATTAAACTCTCTACTGTAGTTGTTATCCTGGTTTGAATTCCAGTTTCTATAACTGTCATTACCATTTCTATACTGTTGAGAACCTCTATTATATTGGTTTTGAGGTCTCCGAGAAAAAGATTTGCCTCTATACTGATTACCTTTGTGAAAATGTCTAAAATTATAGGGAGTAGTATACCGTGGAGTATCAGGTTGTCTCCAGTTCTGCGAAGAAGAATCACCCTGAAATTGATCACTATGATTCTGAGCATAATTACGGTTACTCTTCTTATTAAAATTTTGTTGGCTACCCTGAAATTTACGCAAGAAATTTGGGCCATAAGGTGCTGCCGAAGCAACTGGCAGACCTTTTTTTACTTTAGAGTTGCTAATGGTTACATGAGGATGCGCAGTAACATACTGGCAACAGTATTCTTCCATTTCTTTTACGTTTTTAGTCTTACGCTCATGAAGAAAAGCAAGAAAAGATTCATTGACAGAAGACATGATTTTGTCTCTTAGTAGTAAGTCCATAAGTGCTTCATATGTATGTTCTGTCTTAGACAACTCAACCCAACGTGTAAAAGTAATACGTATCTTTGATATGAATTCAGAGAATTCTACTCCAGTTTCAGGCAACATATTTTTAAATTGAAGACGATAGCCGTCTTCGTTTAGTTGGTATTTCTTTAACAAGACAGCCCTGACAATCTCATAATTGTCCCTGTCAGGTTCATCTACCATGCCTAACATAGTCAAAGCATCACCTTTAAGTATTTTGGACAAATGAAACACGTAAAGTGATTTATCCAAGTTACGTACTTTACATTACGTTCAAATCTCTCTAGATAAAACGTTATATCGTCAATGGAAGCATTGAATGCTGGTAGATTAAGCTTGAAATCAACCGCATTAGACTTATTAGAAGATGATACCTTATTTGAATCATTAGCATTACCCAAGTTCATCAACTTTAACTTTTCTAACTCCAAAGCTAAGAGTTTTTCTTCATGCTCCATTTTTGCTTTTCTCTCATCAGCCTCTCTTTGTAACCTTCTTTCTTCAGCCTCAGCCTGTAACTTTCTTTCTTCAGCCTGAGCCTGTAACTTTCTCTCTTCAGCCTTTGCTTCTGCTTCCCTTTTTTGTTTTTCCATTTCCATTTGGAATCTTTTTTCATCCACCTGCATCTGCAGTTTTAAATTCTCAGCCTCTATTTTCTTTTGTTCAGTTTGTTCTTTCATTTTCTTTTCTTCCGACTTCAATGCCTTGGCATATTGAACAGTCGCAAATTCTTCTAATTTATCACCAGTCTTTCCAAGGGATTTACCCTGCTCAATAAAGTGCTCAAATGTAGACATGTTGTCTAAAATATGAGTCCAAAACCTGAAATAATTAATTATCTTATTTCAATCTTAATAGTAACAAGACTTAATAAAGTACTTGTATAATCCCAATGTTTAACCCAATCTACGTGGGAAACAAGTCTTTGACACCAACTTGTATTATCAAATGTATAATAATATCACAAGTCACTTCTTAATCATGAAGGCACTACACACATCAGTGCATAACCATCAGTTATTTATCATAACTGCACTACAAAAGTGCGTAAGCAAAAAACCACCAGTTAGTTATGATAAGTGCACTCTATAAACAATAGTGAAAGCTAATTACGCAAGAACTATGTAAACAATAACAAAGAACAAAGTCAATGTAAACAATAACAAAGATCAAAGTCAATGTAAACAATAACAAAGAACAAAGACAATGTAAACAATAACAAAGATCAAAGTCAATGTAAACAATAACAAAGATCAAAGTCAATGTAAACAATAACAACGATCAACGTACAATGTAAACAATAACAAAGATCAAAGTCAATGTAAACAACAACAAAGATCAAAGTCAATATGAAAACAATCGCATAAGTCAACTAAATAAACAGCAGAACTAAAAGGAAAATATCACAAAGAATGTGATGACAAAATGCGAAGAATGTACACAAACAAATGACGTCACAATGTATAAACAAAAATGGTGTATAGAACTGAATAATAGAAAAGGGGAGACCTACAAATACAAACAAATGAAATCGGAACTAAAAAACAGAAAAAAAATTACAAAAAACAACGAAGATAAAGCACAACTCGTCACACCTAAACAAATATAGCAACGTTTGTCGCTAGCAAATTTCACAATAGGAAATTTGCACAGTCCCTATAGAAAACGCTAACAGTAGAAACCTCTGTGACGTGGTATCTTCTACTGAAAGATACCACCCAACCGAAACCCGCTGAAATATAAACATATAAATATATAAATAACATATAACATATAAACATATAACATGCAGCAAATTGATAATGAGGATGTGAAAGTATAGAAGGCTCAGTTAGAACATAAGGGCACAGTTCACAAACAAAACAGGCCACTTAACTTCTATGTGTCCAAACGTCAGCACGGTGCAGAACAGGATGTAATCAGCATTCTGAGGATAATGATCCAACGTTGATCAACATCTGCTCCTATAGACAGCCATGACGCTGGAAAATGAGCTTCTGATACCGGAACAGTTGTTACGGCACTTGACCTTCTGAATCTGCGACAGTACTTCTGATACTGGAACAGTTGTTACGGCACTTGTCCTTCTCCCTTACAGATCAGGAAATCGATTCGCTCGGTACTTGTCCTTCTATCGGATGACAACTGCAATACTGCCGAGCAGCGCCGGGTAGTTTCAACAAATTTCATGGAAGGTAGTAGTTGAAGCTGTAATCTTGTATGTAGTCTGATGATGATGTCTGGGTTTGTTGACCCCCTTGAGAGCTGGTACCAGAATAAACCAACTATTGGCCACCATGAAATGATAAGGGTGGATTTAGGCTGACTTGAAGTACCACCCCTATCGACACCGGGTAGATTGAGGTTGTATTGTAGGGTGTCCTATCTGGTTTTTATTGTTGCCGTGTGTAAGTAGTTGGATAGTCCACAGGGTACAGCACAGGCAAAATGACATGCAAAGTCATAGAAATGGTAAACTGCTCGTGACGTTTATATACCATTTATTGCACACCACAATGACAGTCACGTTACATACGTCATAAGACATCACAGTTCAACAATTGTAGCATTCAGAAATAATATTGGTGCCAACTGATATTCATGTAGGATCCAATCCTCATCAGTCATAGCGTAAACAACAGTTCAAGGTTCACAGTGTCATAAAGTTATTATTCATAACTCTGTCTAAATAATATGGCACAGAGCTGGATGCATTAATATTCATTACTATCAATAGTGCAACAGTGTCAGCTGCATTTCATCAGCACACATACATAATAATCTTTACTCCTCTCCTGATGCTGGCAGATCAGGTGTAATAAATAAGTCCGTTATCGTTTGCACGAGAAGTAGCATTGAGGAGTACAGGTCGAACTGACCTTTACAGGCATTCCCAAGTCTAACCTTGACGTAGGCATAATCGCTGACACACAGCGACGTTCATAGAACAAAGAACTGTCCTTCGGGCTGAATATGACCCGTTTACATATATATCTCAGGTATGAAGATACCTGGGGCGTGACATCTATTAGAATAATCCTCCTTTCTGTAATGCATACGTGAGCAGAGATCGACCATTGTCAAACATAAATAAAGTTACAGATTGGATGTAAATGAGGCATTACCTTCGTTCGAAAGTCCACACCACAGAAAAACATACGCCTCCAGGCGTTTTAGAATACTCAAGGGAAGGACCTTGTAAGCTAACTATCTCACAATAAGGCTCCTAATCCCTAACAAAATCACAGAGAAGCCAAAACGCGTCCTTTCTGCTACACAGCTTTACATCGTCTCCCAGACAAAGAAGACTTCCCAGACGCCTCTCGTCCGGACATGCGCAGAACCTCTACACTTGAATAGTCAAACAAACCAGACGATCTAGGAACATTCGAGATAAGATTTAACTAGATCGAGCCTTATTTGGACATGAACAGAGACCTCAACACAGGTTTCAGACATTCCAACAACAGTTGACCGATACTACCAAATAAGGAGAATGGTCACACTTCGTTAATAAAAATGTGAACCGACCGTGTCTCGACACAAGAGGAGGTAACATCATTTTAAATGATACTCTCAATATCCAGAGTTATGTAGCTTTGACTGAAAAAATTAAAGTGTACATTTCAGTCAATCTAATAATACAATGTCTTTAGCAAAAAATGATCATACAATGTTTTTTTTTAGGAAAAAATGATCATACAAAGACTTAGAAAAAATGATCTGTGCGTAACAGATGAAGTAATATTTTCTTCTGCCTTTTCATCAGTCCATGTCCTTAACAAGGCTACATATGGACTTTTAAGTTTACATACTTATTTTTCAAAGCACGGGTATGGTCCCTGTTACTGGGGGTGGGGCTTTAGCTCGGTTGTTGATACAAGGGGGTTCTTAATGATTATTGATTCAGACTGTTTATACTGGCTCTTCTATTTACGTTTACTTCCATTTATCCCTTGTCTTCTCAGTCAATTATGATATCGTGCTATTGATGGTAAATTACGCGAAGGTGGGATAGAATATTTGTCAACTTCATAATATAATCAAATTCCAACGTTAGAGACTTGATAAGTCGTTCCTTGAGTCCACATACATTTATTATATCACTTCCATACACGAACAGTTCACACATGGTCATCATGAAGAATTATACATAATAAGTTGCAGTTCATACTTCATATATTATTTCCCTTTACAAATCAGTCCTTTGTCTCGTAGCTTGAAAACATAATAGTCAGAACAGCATAACTGTATGCACGCGTGGTTGGTAATTCCAACGACCGACAGTGAGATTATGCGTCTGGCACTAGTATAACGGACTGTTGATTCATTTTGACAAGGTTTAGTCAATTACTAACCTGTAACTTCATCTTTCTTCATCATCACATTGGACTGACCCATGTCCATTATTTAATACAATATAATTGTGCGGCAATACATGCCCGGCAATATAACATTCCAAGGACACGTCTTCTCGGTTCGACGGTCGTCTAGAAAAGGGTCCCGTCTCTTGGTCACCGTGCGTGACTACTAACGCTGAAACGTCACAGCGTTCACTAGACTAATAATACTTTTACATTACATTACACGTTGTAACCCCTAAAATCGCATGCCGCTAACCTCTAGCAGACCATGCCAATTAATCTACCGTAACAATTCCCTGTCCACCGGGGGAAAAAAAATCTATTAGATAGATTTTTTTTTTCAAAAACCTATCTGAATGAATATCAAAAAAAATTAACAATATCAAAAAATTTAACCAAAAATGCGGCATATGGCCTACGATGTTCTGTCTAGAACAGTGTCGTGGTCATGTCGACTTACTAACAGTCATCTAATATATTAATGAACATATTATACATAAAGGTTATACATAAATTTTATATGAACTAAAAGAGAATGGCTAATGTTGATATCTAATTAAATAATTAACTTAAAATATGTCGTAATGAAATGTCATGTCAGACTAATCTAAAGAGTTAAAATTAAACTAATTAATTATATTGAGTGTGTAATAAGAATAAAGTTGTTGAAAATCTAATGTACGAGAAATGAAAGGATATGTTAAGGAGAGAAATAAATAAATGAAGAATAAAGTAGCAAAAGAAAGTAATGTATAAATTTAACTTAGTTATGTGTGTTGGATATTAATTAAGTTTAGTATTAAGTTGTTAATACCTATCTAACTAATTTAAACAATGGTATAGTATGTAATGTATCAACAGAATTAATAACTATATAATATAATAGTTACATACAATAATAGTATATAAGAATCATGTGAGTTCTTTTTTTTTTCTTTCTTTCATTTTTTTTCAAATTTCATCTTTTTTTTTTTTCATATTCATCTCACTTTTCATTTTAATTTCCATTATTTTAATGTACTTAATTAAAATTAATTAAAGTTGGATATGATGATCCATACGTAGGCTTGATCCTTGTGAATTCCGATTAGAAGAAATGTATATGTTTTTAAGTTCATAAGTATCGACGTTATTGACAATAGTTCATGTCGCATACTGAGTTACCTTGATATTGTTTTCTATTATTTTCACTTGATGCACGGAAATGTGTCCAATAGTTTTATTATAAATGGATATCAGGCAAAGTCCTGGCGTAAGTACGAACATAGTTTCAATTGATTTTGTATTCACTATGTCTTTATTAGACAGATACGGGTGTTGTAGGCAATAGTTCATGTCTATGTAAAACAGTCAATATAGTTATATGTCTCTTGAGTAAGTATCTGCGAATTTATTATAGTTCAGGATTCGACATCAATAGGATTTCGAGATAGAGTGTCTGCTAAAACGTTATCTGTTCCTGTTATGTGTTCGATTGAGAAGTCAAAAGGTTGAAGGAGAATAGCGAATCTGGTGAGCTTTGGACTTTTATGATTCGCCCTTGTCTGTACAGTTTATGTAGTTGAATCGTAAGCAAAGGTTTATCTCCATGTGAAGAATTTCGCGATAGGATTCAGTCTCCTGTGACACGTAATTTCGGTTGACGTATTAGAAAAGTGTCATTGTTGATTACTCGACATCCAAAGGATTTATGGATAGTGCGTCTGCGACGATATTGTCTGTCCCAGAAATGTATTCAAACGTAAAGTTGAACGGTTGAAGGAGAATAGCGTCTCCTGACAGTTTCGAGCTCTTGTGATTTCTGGTGGCTTAAGTTTCCGTGAGACGTACAAGTTTGGATGGAGGATGTCGTCATGATATTGGAGCAAACATGCGCCAATTCCGTAGTTACTCGCATCTATAAGGAGTATAAACTTTTTGGAAGCATCAGGTAGGCTCAAAAATACGTGGGTTTGAAAAAATGTCAATAATTCACCGAAATATTCTATTAAACTTACCAGTCCATGTCACCTTCACTGGCATGTCTTATTTTAAACAAGATGACAACTGAACTTATGCTGCATTGGGCTGAGCATAGTTAAAACATTTAACCACCTTACTGTCTCTTGTAGGCATGGTAAAAACAAATAAGACAGAAAACGTGTACAAATTTAAAGATGTGAAGAATAAAAAATGTTTTTTTTCGAGAAGAAAGAATTAATAAATCAATCTATATTAGGATAGATGATTAAGAAAGATAAGAAATGATGACTGACTATGCTGAGTCATCAAGAAAATAAAACACAAGTGTGAAAGTAAACCATTATCTGCGTAACGCAGAATCAGGTACTAATTGTAACTTTAGATAACGGTGATGAAAATAAACACCATTATCACGCTCGATTACCCAACGAGCGTCTCGATTGTTACGAAATGTAACCATCGCCTGTCTATTGTGCCCATTGCATGATGGCAGAAGACGAACAAACTTAACGTTTGCTGTATAATCAAAAAAATTTCTAAGTGCCTGCCAGGTAGTATCCTGCGGCAGATTTCGTACTAACACTGTGCGAGAGTACGCATTTTTCCCAATATATGTAGTATCATTGTCACGAAATAGTGGACAATGATGATATGTATTCTTTGTCAAAGAATTAAACTTCCCCCTCAACACCGACACTGTCTTTTTATTAGATGATGTATCATCCTGACTGGACTGAGGATGACACCTATTATTACCAAAGGTATTAAGTTTCCTACATGTCGTAGACATGTCTTTGCTGGGCAAAGTAAAAACTTTTTCATCATAATTATTTGTGTTAACTTTATGTTTCCTTTTAAGTACAGCATTATTCTTTAACCTATTATTCTTCCTCGTAATGTTTTTGTCAATGTTGACAACGTCAACAGTTTTATTAGGATCAGTTATATCCTTAGTATGTTGTCCAATAGATCTATCATCTTCATCAATTTCCAGATAGTACTCAGAGTGAAGTTGGAAACTGCTGTGCTACACGTATTCATATTCTTGGCACGATGTGTAGTCATAGCAACAACAGCGTTAGCGTTGCTAACAGAATGCAAATTTTTTTTCTGCCAATCATTAATTTCTTTAGGAGTGCAAATCTTTACTCCCATGTATGCATCCTAATGTAAGATCAGCTGATTGATTGTGAAGCATGCACACGTGATCTTGCCTGAAAACAAATGGTGTATTAACCTGTACGATGGCAGTGGGGGTAGTACTCAATAGTACCCCCGAAGGTCATGCAACGGACATAGTCCCCTGTTGCACAGCTAGGATGTACCAGAGACTGCCGAACTCCAATGGTTGTTGATCCAGAGTCTTTTAAAACTGAGACCAGCGTACCATTGACTAATCCTCTATGGAACATCAGGGTGCCCCTGCCATCGTTCGCTGAAAGACCAACTGCTGTATGAAGGTGTCCACAATTCAGCACCGTTTCTTTGGCCTTCTGAAAAATAGTATTACAATCTTGGCAACTATTTGCCACATTAAAGTTAACAGCACAACATGCAGAAGAAGATTGTGACTGATTATTATTATCAGAAACACTAGGGGTCGTACCATCCGTGCGTGCCGCCCCTGTATTGTGATCAAAATGTAATGGTTTTCGTGACTGAGACCGATGACGAGAATAATATTTTGAATTATCTCGTTGTCCTCTATTGTAACTGTTATCTCGATGTCTCGAGTTATAATTATTGCTGTTGTTCCAATTGTTACCGTTATTATCATTATATGAACGATTATAACTTAAGTTACGTGGATTACTGTTGTATCTGGACTGAGGTGAATAATTTCTGTTTTGTGGTCTTCCTCTATTAAAGTTATTGTTATAACTATTACGCCACTTATGAAAATTAATGTCATAGTTTCCTTTGAACCTACCTCTGTCCACACTGTGTGTTCTTGGTTTGTTATTACTATGATATGTCATATTGGTGGCTACAGGTAGAGGTTCTCTTATTAACGAGACAGAAATGTTAGCATTTGGATGAGCGGTGCAGTAATTTAAAGAAATGTTTTCTAACTCATCAATAGTTTCTGGTTTCCGTTCTTGCAGATAAGCAAAGAATGGTGGGCTGACAGAAGATAACACTTTATCCATCAATAACAAATCGACTAACTTGTCGTAAGATTTGTTGACACCTGCCAGTTCAACCCATCTGTTAAAAGTATTGCGTATGTTAGCAATAAACCCTGAAAAGTCTTTATTATTATCTGGCAACAAACTTTTGAAACGTAATCTACATGCCTCTTCGTTCAAGTGGAAACGACGTAATAACAACGTCTTAATGGCCTCATAGTCTGTGGCTAATGTCGGATCAATATTTTGTGCTGCACTTGCAGGTTCGCCATCCAGAAATTCTTTGAGTTTAAGTGCCCATGCAGTTTTGTCAAGGTTATTGACCTTACATATATCCTCAAAGCGCGCCAGCCACGATGACAGATCATCCACGTGTAATTTGAACGGTGGTAGTTTAAAGTAATAATTGCCCTTAAGTCTGTTGAAAGAAGATCCCGATTGAGCATTATCATTTTGGCTTGCTGCAGCACTCTGCGAATTAAGTTTTGCTGTTTCCAATTTAAGCCGTTGCAATTCCATTTCTTGCTGCAGTATGATTTCCTGTCGTTTCAATTTATTCTCTTCTTCAATCCGTAGGATTTCATCTCTTGCCACCTTTCTTTCTTCTTCTTCCTTAGCAATAGCTTTCTTTTCAGCCTCTTTTCTTTCAAGTTCTTCCATCTCTGCCTTAGCAATGGCTCTCCTTTCAGCCTCTTTTCTTTCATGGTTCGCAAGTTGCTGTTCCGCAAATTCCAGGAGTGCATCTCCCTTTTTGTTACAATCTTTTCCAATTTTAATGAAATGATCCAAGGTAAGCATTCTTGAAGTTAAATTATTTAAGTATTCAATTACTTATGTCTAGTAATCACCACTGGAATCTATGTCGATAATTCTAATTACTCAACGAATGAATAATCAATATAAGAAATTGCAATATTCCTGTATTGTTATGTATTAGTTCCACAAATCTATAATATTTTGTAAAATTATTATATATACCCACTAATATCTATCATAAATAGTTATGATAGTTAGTTATATAAGGTGCTGAAATTATATCACGCACTTAATATTAGTATTCAATAATTATGTGTTATATCCCTAAATAATTAGGTTATTTAATCTTAATAGTTATTAAGTTCACAATGTAGTACTGAGAAAATGTACTAATTTACATTTAATATGTCTTAATATGTTATAAAGTTATAATAATTAATCATGATATATTATGCCATAATCATGAGATATAAAGTGCATTGCCCATGTCTTGGACTACCACTGCAAATTGGTGCAAAGTCCCCAATTCCTCATTAAAACTCATAAAAATTTAATCATATTTATATCAACTCTTATTAATGAATAAATTATAGCATTAATATTAAATTATAACTGGATGAGATGAAAATAAACAATACAATGTGTTAACCAAGGATTACAGGACAGTATTACCATACAACAAAGACATTTTCACAATAAAACTGCATTAATAACTAAGTGGTATAAAACGGAAGTGAGAGATTAAGAATGAACTGAATAGAAAGTTAACCTGCGTACACAACAATGAGTGACGTATACATGGACTCGTTCACGGTTGTACAAAAAAAAAAATTAAACTGAATGATAGTAAGGTCAGAAAAAACACGATAGATTACAAACATGATTACAGAAATGAATAAAAATTGGAACTAAATACACTAAAATACGCCAATTATAACTAGACTGGACATCTAACATGCAAGGTCAATTAATTGCAATTACGAACGAACGAAAATCATCGGAAGGTCGTCGATGGGTTCTTCGTTAAAAGCAATTAACTAACGGCCTTAAGGAACATTCAGAATGAATATCGGCATCCTTAGAGCCATGTTATTCATTCCAAATCGCCACCCATCCATACCCACAAATAAAGGACAACATCAACGGACAAAAAAAAAAAAAAAAACAGATATAACATCGATGAATAATTAATAGAAAGGACATGCCTGCAAAAAGACATGGACTCAGTATTGTGCTAATGAATGACAATCGTCCTAAGTCTAAACTTATCTTTAGAAGGCTCCGGCGATGTCAAGTTCATCAACGGACTAGACTAGTGCCTAGTACTGTTTGCTCATGATTGGCTGATCACAGTATTCTCTTGTCTGGTCTTCTTGATTAAGCAAATATTAATCAAAACTGGAATGAGTTGACGGTTGTTCTTTTCGAAGCGCTGCATCTACGCATGATGTAGTGACGTCAGATTTGCATTTCGTAGTCATGTGTTCAACTTAGTATTATGCAAATCATGTGACTTGCTTGTAATCGTAAACAGTTGGCAACACATGTAAACAAGAAACAATTTTCCTTCTTCTTTCGTCCCCGCGATGGCCACCACTGTTACTGGGGGTGGGGCTTTAGCTCGGTTGTTGATACAAGGGGGTCCTTAATGATTATTGATTCAGACTGTTTATACTGGCTCTTCTATTTACGTTTACTTCCATTTATCCCTTGTCTTCTCAGTCAATTATGATATCGTGCTATTGATGGTAAATTACGCGAAGGTGGGATAGAATATTTGTCAACTTCATAATATAATCAAATTCCAACGTTAGAGACTTGATAAGTCGTTCCTTGAGTCCACATACATTTATTATATCACTTCCATACACGAACAGTTCACACATGGTCATCATGAAGAATTATACATAATAAGTTGCAGTTCATACTTCATATATTATTTCCTTTACAAATCAGTCCTTTGTCTCGTAGCTTGAAAACATAATAGTCAGAACAGCATAACTGTATGCACGCGTGGTTGGTAATTCCAACGACCGACAGTGAGATTATGCGTCTGGCACTAGTATAACGGACTGTTGATTCATCTTGACAAGGTTTAGTCAATTACTAACCTGTAACTTCATCTTTCTTCATCATCACATTGGACTGACCCATGTCCATTATTTAATACAATATAATTGTGCGGCAATACATGCCCGGCAATATAACATTCCAAGGACACGTCTTCTCGGTTCGACGGTCGTCTAGAAAAGGGTCCCGTCTCTTGGTCACCGTGCGTGACTACTAACGCTGAAACGTCACAGCGTTCACTAGACTAATAATACTTTTACATTACATTACACGTTGTAACCCCTAAAATCGCATGCCGCTAACCTCTAGCAGACCATGCCAATTAATCTACCGTAACAGTCCCTTCCATTAGAAGCCTTATAGTGATGATTTTTCTTCCTAGAATCATCATTCACAAATCGACCGCTACCAATTTTTTTCATGGGGTTTTCTTCCCACTTTAAGTTCCTTGTGAGAGATCTTCTCTCTCTTTTATCTTCCTCCAGTTCACATAAGTCCGACTGAGGGATTTTCGGCTTATTCTGGGGTAAGACATCTCTTTGTACTCGCTGCATAGTGGCCATAGTAAAACAGTCGAGTGAAGACTGTCTGTGAAAAGAGGGCTCCCATTCCACTTTGTCCACTTTATTATAATTATTTTTCTTCTTATATTCAGGCCTACGTTTGCTTCGTGGCGAGTCTAGGTCCTGATTCATTTTCCCACGAGTGGGTGTTCCCTCTGTATTTTCTGGCCCAGGTTTGCCATAATGCTTCTCTTGCATATGGTTATTATTTTTCCACCCTGTGGAATTTTCTTTATTGCACTGGTCACAGTCCTCGACAAATTTTCTTATGTCATCAACCACTCCTGGCCAGTAATAAGACATAGATGTCCTTTTACAGGTGCGACCCATTCTCAGGTGTCCACCGTCTTGAACATGTATTTGTCTCATAACTCTTTCCCTATATTTCGAGGGCACTACCAACTGTGCACACTCGTATGATCCTGCTTTAACCGTCCGGTGAAGCAGTCCATCCTCCAAATATAATTCTCCTTGTCTAGGAGGGGTATGCAGTTTTTGGAGTTTGTCAAAACACGGCTTCAGTGATCTATCTTTAGCCTGTGCCTTCCTACACTCTTTACGAGACAGAATTTTTGGTGGTTCCTCCTCCTTTCTAGAGGTTGACCTGACCTGAAGCGTGGCCATGTACACAGGTCTCTTTTTACACACTTCGGTGTTATGGTTGTCCATCCGACACCAACTACAATATAATCTACCTTTATGAAAAGGTTTTCTTTCATCATATTTCCTTTCATTGAATTGTGAGGTTTTATTTTTAAAATCATGGCGTGGCCTGTCAAACTGTTGCTTACCTTTGTTCTGTTCTCTATTATCAAACCTATTAAAGTTTTGTGGTGCCTTAAAATTTTCCCCTTGTTTCTTTTTATTACCAGCTACCTCTGCTTGGGCTGCCTGATACCTCTCAGCAACCTTGAGTAACTCCCCCAGCCTCTCTGCACCTTGTTCCATGAGAAACTTTCTCAGGTCTGGAGCCATGGACTCTCTTAGTTGCTCAATAAGGATAATTTCCTTAAGATCTTGGGTTTTCCCCAGAGCAGTCCATTTCTCCAAGTAGGTCTCTAACCGTGCAGAGAACTGGTGATAAGTCTCACCCAACAGTAGTTTGGCATTCCTAAATTTTTTTCTATAAAATTCCCCATTCTTTTCATATCTTAACAAAAGAGCCTGCTTTAGCATGTCATAATTGTCCTGATCATCCCTGCTCATCTCGGCAAAAACTTCATAAGCTGTATCACGAAGCCCTTGTGATAACTTTAGGCTCCACCTTTCTCTTTCTAAACCATACGTGGTAGCCAAAAGTTCATATCTATTTAGGTAACTTTCTATGTCATCGTCTTTCTCAACAAAATGGTCTAAATGAAAACTCATAGCTGAGGTTGAGGCTCCCTGACTAACAGTAGCATCGGAGGTAAAGGGACTGGCACCATTTTCAGGAGCATGGCTTTGAAACTCAAACTCCCTTAGTCGTAACTCATGTTCCCTTTGTAATCTCTTCTCCTCGTTTTCTACGTCCCTTTCTGCAGCCTGTCTTCTTTCCTCTCTTTCTGCAGCTAATCTCTTTTCTTCTCTTTCTGCCTCCAACTTTTTTGCTTCAGCCTCAATCTGCAGCCTCTTAATTTCTTTTTCAGCCTCTAACTTTCTTTCTGCTTCAAATTTTCTTTCTTCACGTTCAATAAATTTGTCACATTCAGTTGTGACATAAGCAATCATAATTTGCCCCTCCATTCCCAGTTCTTTAGCAGCCTGCACAGCAGCAGATCGAAACTTTGCCAGATCAGCCATTTTATATTATGCAAACCTTTAAAATTTCTAACTAGACAAATTTCTAATTATAACTAACAATTTCTAATTATAACTAAGAACAACCACAGGCACTGATAGCTCAACCACTATTTCATTTCCACCAAAGGAATACTTTTAGTTTTATACTATTGGTAATTACAAATCCCTGGAGCAAACCACCCAATATAACTGGTGCTATGAGAAATTCAATCCCCAGGAGCGAGACCCCAATATATGTGGTGGGAGAGGTTTCAATCCCGGACAGGACCCGAATATATGTGATGGGTTTGATTTTAATACAGTTTGTTGTTAAGAAATCTTAGTGTACTGAATGAGGTCAGCTGTGAAGGTCCCTGAATATAATAAATATTAGAGTAAATTTCCAGGGCACCTTTCTACTACCACCACTATGATCTCATTCAGACTTATTCTAGATAGACTGTAAGATGACTACGTTTGGTGTCTAGGGTTATGAAATGTTAGTGTAAGGTTGCATTTACCAACTAAACATATAAACAATTACACAATTATTTTATTATCTAATACAACACAACAGTACCACGACAATCACATACGAACTACACTTTAAAAGACTATCTTTAGTAAGTCAGTGGTTGAAAGTTTGGTAAAGTTAATGTTTTTTAAATTTTATTGTCCTGAATCTACTTTATTTGGAATCAGGACTGTCAATCAAAAGTGAAATCATAGAAATTAATTACATCAATCAATTTATACAATGGATCTTCTGTCCATAATACACATATGATTATTATTATATAAGGGTGTAGTGTATTTTCTAACTGAGGTGACTTCTAGTATACACTGGTAGATTGTTTATTATCATCATCTCTGCATGTTGTTTGTAAGTTTCTGTGGACACTGATGGAATGTTTATATCACTATTCCCAGTCTCTTATTTTTAATATAATGTTAGTTGAGCGATCAGGTGCCGAACATGCACCTATCTTTGTAATATGATGTAGGAATCTTCCTGCACTTCGCTGAACGACAACCTTCAGCTCCCACTTCTTCAAGAATGATGGTGGTTTACAGTTGTCTCCGAAAAAGGCAAGACTGTGGCATGAATATATCGGCCCACTGTAGTCTGGCACCAGTTATTGACAGCCACCAAAAACCTCTGAAATCAGAAGGATATGCCTCCTTCGTAATCAACAGCCTACAATAATATTCAACAACCAGTACAGGCACATTACAAACAAACATGTAAGATCAGCTCTTTACGACAATCCCTTTCACAAGTTTCTTTTGATGTGACCAGGTATACCAGTATTCCTCTCCCCTAATAGTTACAACGCCTCTGCAATTCCAGCAATAATCTGTTTTCCATACAATAGGATAGGTATTATGCTCCTGATGATAATCATATATAATTTAGTTGGTCTACACCTCTCTGATAGTCTTTCATATGCTGGATCAATCTCTAGACTCTGTTTTGAGTCTGCCATAGACTCACTTACTTACAGTCGTATGTTAGTGTCTCAAATTCAAATTTTATTTTAAATAAAATGTTAAGAAAATCAATCTTACCACAGATGCAAGGAAATAACACAAGTAAACGATGACTAGGCAATAGAATATGGCACATTTTCGATCTGCCCTATGTCCAGGCTTTTCCTATGTTAAAAAATTCTCCGCCTGCTCTCATCGATCTTGCTTTTCACAAAATTTTCTTGAAATGGCAGTGAACAGTCCCCGTTTCGTGCCAATATCCACTGCTTTGTCCATTGAGACCATGTTTACATTTATTTTTGAATCTATCGTTTCAAATAACAACTCCCAATATGTTTCCAAGGCAAATATATTTTTAGTTTTAGGTCAACCAATCATACTTCGCTTTCCTTTAAAATCCAACCAATCAAATATCCCGTACCTTTTAACCTCATTTACCCAAAGTCGTTTTTTTCAAAACATGCCATAAAACATTATAAGCAGGTATGATCTTTCCTGACAGTCTGGTCGGATCCACTATAGTTTTATGGCTATAATTAGTTAATTAATGGACTATTTGCGTAACTACTACCATATTCTTTGTCAGCAAGTCCTAAGATACACGAATATACAATTTATATGGGACTAGTTGGCTTGGTTCAGAAGTACACAGTTTTTTATTTTTAGTCTACTACACGTTCAATTCTTTTCCATGTGCTGTCTTCTCTATTTAAGTGATAATTACGTCCTTTGAAATAAGAGCTAAGGTTGTTTTTGTGACACGAGTTGTCTACATGTTCAAACTTTTTCCTCGTATTTTTGGGAATAGCCCTAGGCAAGGCTTTTGCGCGTTGGTTTTATTTTTAGAAACGATGTTAGTCGCGATTAGCATTTGAGGCCATTTATCACCCTCTCTCTCCCCCTTTTACTATATATTCTATCACCGAGGCAATTATTGTTTGAACCTTGGGAAAAAGTGTTAGGTTTTATCCAAGGTCAAATTTGAAAAATACAGTACCCTCCATTGGGCTATAAGGCTTAGCAAAACCCGCATATTTACTGGCGTGGGCGAACAAGATGCTGGACTCAATTTTTATTTTCTATCTTATTTTGACTTTACGCACTATCTTGTTATATTATAATTTAGCTATTGTATTTAGAATTCCGTCACATATACTTAGAATTTACATCATTTCTTTCATCTTTCCCTAACTGCTACATATGGAACTTGGGGGCTACTTAGACTTTTAGTTCTCTTTATTAAACCAGCGATAAAGCAATCACCAGCCTTTGCAGTGGTGGTTCATGAAATCATCATTTTATACGTCGAGGTTGCCAGCCTCAAATGACTTCGACATCCACTAGCGATTTTCATATATTAATATTCACATACCTATATATACATATTAGTTCACATGTTAGTAATGAAAAATATAGAATGTAAAATGACAACGTACACCAATCCTGGCTCACAGACTTTTTGCTCAGATGAATAAAGGCACTGGCTCTTATACGTGTACTTGGGGTCGTTACTTTTATAAGATAATTCCCTCTATGACTCCGAGTGTTCTAAGTTTCCCCAGTCCCAGTTTCCTTCTTAAAATGATAGAGATTTCTTGGGCTGTTTTGTAAGTCCGTCAAGATTCTCCAAGAAAAGATCCGGCCTGATAAAATGGAATTATGAATTCTAACTTCTGGCATGGTCTGGTTGTGTCGTCTTTGGCGAGCAATTTCTCACAGTGAATTAAAACTGCGAAAAGGTCCGGTTATATTGCCTGTCCTACCCTCGCATCTGTTTGTTATGAATCTCCTCAGGGCTCCAATCATTTCGAACATGCTTGTTTGCAGGGGTAATTTCAAAATATTCCGTCATGGAATAATTTTGCGCGTGATGCAAAGGTCACGTCTCCCATATATGGCAACAAAACATCCGATGCCCGGTGTACAAACACACCAACACCTCGGTAAACACATACGGCAATGTGCGTCAGATATAACAACTTATTACTTTCAGATAAAGTAATGTCTACGTGAAAGTCGGACAGGAAACGCTTATGTCATTCGTGTCTATCCAAAATGTGTTGCACAGACGAGTAATTTTGTTATCTGTCGCTCGAGCACACTACTCTACGCGAAAACTAAGCGGACCAATATGGGTTTTACCTGCAATAATCTCAGCAAAGCTGTGCCGCGCCTAGCAAATGTGAAGTATTATCACCAACAAGGAGTGTCAAAAGTTTTGACAATATCAAAAATCTGCTACATAACAGAGAAAGAAATAAGTGCTGACCATGGAAAAGCACGTCAAAAGTCAGTATAACATTTTAAAATGAGTACTGCCGGAGTGAAATAGAGATCGAGAAGGGGTCGTCTTAAACCCATCTTGTCACAAGGATTCATGATAAAGAACAGACAGTATCGTATTAATTAGTGAGCCATTGCATTACTTTTCTGAACGATTGTGACCTCGATAAAGTGGTTGAACGAGGATAATATTAATTTGTAGATTTTTTTTTTTCAGTTTTCAAGCGAAAATGTAGGAGAGAACGGATCGACTTTCCACCCTGCTTTAGCAGATGTGCGACAAGTGTTTTTATTAGAGTAGGGATCTTTTTTTAATCTTAGGGATCTTTTTTTAATCTGAGGAAAATTAGCGATTAGGAAAAAAGATAGAAACTTTTGCAGGTATATTGGGAACTATAGGAGATTCTGTCGTAACAACTTATTTTCGTATATAAAGAACATTAGGATAGTGGTTCTCAAGATATGGATTGTGAAGACATGATATAATTACAGTTTCACTCTGCAGATTTGCACATAATTATGTGATGAGAGATGGTAAAAGTAATACGTGATACTGATACAAGATACGAGGCAGATATATGATATGATATGAATGTTATGGTAAGAGAGAAACTTTTATAGTAGTTTATTTATAGAAAGGATCAGCAACTTTTTCTGATCGATTATTTTAAAGAGCTTAGGTGCGTGGTTATCAAGCAGTTATACCTTGATGTCCAGCTGAAGTTTAGACAGAATCGTTTCTTAAATCACTCACTGGTGTAAACTGTCAACAAGACGTGTCAATTGTAGTAGCAATTTACTGGGATCAAAATCTATAACTCCTGGGATAGTCAGGTCTACCATACCATCCTTATAACCCAGAGAAAATGTTGATTCTGATAATTATGTGAGAACTATGTTTTAGAGAGCTTTGTACAACCTACATATAGCAGCATTTGCTCTGTGGAAGAACGAATCCTTAGGTTGAAACAGATATTCATAAAATACAGACTGTTCCACACATTTCTGTGTGCACTAGGTTAATTTTTTTTTAAATGTCCAAAAACTGGGTCACTTTAACCCGCACGTGAAAATTGCCATTGTTGCTGCAAAAACTCGTGGTTTTTGCAACACGCCCCACTAGTTCAAAAGGTGAAAAAGTGAGTTGAATTTCTTTTTGTTAGTAAGTCACACATTATTAAAAAACACTTGAGTGATCTTTTCCACGGATGAATCAACTTTATTTTGCAATAAATTGTTTACACCTGGTTGCATTTAATTGGTCCATAGTGGAGTTTTTCTTGGTGGCCCTCGAAATATTAGTAGAGAGGAGACCGACATAACTTGCCACCACCGCTGTGTAACTAACTGTGATATTAAGACAAGGAAACAGATTTTACTTAACAATGATAAAATTGACAAGTCTTCAAATACAATTTCCTTATTATTTATTTAGTATATACACTATCTACTCTTGTGCTGAAGGGTGAATGTTGAAAAATGGAATGTAATGAATTTGTAAGTTTACATATGATTTACAAATATTTATATTTATATAGATATGTAAATATATTACAACAAGTTTTCCAATTATAGGAACAAAAATTATATCAGCTGTGCTGTTATTCAATTATAGTACATGTATCAGCTGTGCTGTTAATTACGTATAATTTATCAGCTATAATCTTATTATTGTCTCTTGCTACGCTAATTCACTTTCTCGTCACTGACACTAGCTTTTGCTCACAATGCTGACAGAAATGGTACTAATGTGTACTCATCTCTTAAAAGTTCTGTCCTTCTTGGTTTGGTTGACACAAAACACCCGCTGATGGTCGTTTCGTTAGCCCACCCAAGACTGAGGGGGACTAAAGAGGTTGATCCTGTGCAATCACTGTGCTCCTGCGACGTTCCAGGCAGCTGGATTGACACGACATACGACCTCAGGTTTGATGACACGAATAAAACCTGTAACAAGGAAAAATAGGGGCTAATTTCTGTCCTCGAGCCCACCTATTTCTATTGTATATGATATGAGCGTGTCTCAGGTGTCTGCATGTAGGATGAATGACAACATGGCTCAGTATGATTTAGCAATAGCGAGACAAGACAGGTGACTACTTGCAAAACATTCTTTCTGATAAACTAATGCATGGATACATTCAATAATATAAATTCAATGCATGAATACATTCAATAATATTAATTCAATACATGAATACATTCAATACATGAATACATCCCATAATATAAATTCAATACATGAATACATCCAATAATATGTACACCTAGGTGTGATACAACCATTTCCTTCTCCCTATAATATACCAGGCCCTCTCTGACAAGTGCTATACAAGCTGGTAACATATATCCTAACAATATTGTTATGTTCTTATGATAGGAGTATATGAGACGAGGACTGTTTGGTTGTATTTCAGGTGGGAGTTATATGGGACAATAGATTGGAATTAGATGAGACAATAGATTGAGTCTTAACAAGGACTGTTTTGGTTATATTTCAGTTGGTTTTATCTGAGATAACACTGAAGTTATAGGAGACAGTAGATTGAGTTATAGGAGACAATAGATTGAGTCCTAACAAGGACTGTTTTGGTTATATTGCAGTTGGTCTGAGATAATAGATTGAAGTTATAGGAGACAATAGGTTGAGTCCTAACAAGGACTGTTTTGGTTATATTTCAGTTTGGAGTTATCTGAGACAATAGACTGAAGTTATAGGAGACAATAGATTGAAGTATGAGTCCTATTAGTCTTCGTCTTCATCAATCATATCAGGAAATACTATCATTATACCTAATTCCCCAAGATACAATCAGTAAACTGATACGATTATATTGAAACAATTTATATTAAGTATATATATATATATATATATATATATATATATATATATATATATATATATATATATATATATATATATATATATATATATATATATATATATATACAGGTGTATCTGCTGTAGGCCTATCCTACCAGTTTATAGTAAATTATATTTACCCGCCAAGATTTAAACAGGCCAGATTTTGACTCGACTTAGCGAAGCAGGCTACAGGTCAATGCCCTCAGGTAAGCTATAAATCAAAGTTGACAGCTCCTCTCACACAGTCGGTCGTCTCTGGCTTCGTGTTCGGTGTTGCGTGTTTTAGCATAAAATCTCGCCCGATTATATAGGCAGGTAAAGTAACTTCTACTGGTAAAGGAAAGCGTTTGGTTGGTTCCTGGCGGAGCAAGCTGATTGGTGGTCTGCAGTTTCGTCTTATGCTCGTACAGCCTAATTTTATTCAGTTTTTTTTCCGCCATCTTGCGTGAACAAGATGGCTGCGAGTTTTTTTCCTGGCGTAACTTCTTGTAATTTATTCCGGTTCAGCAACTGTGCGTTGATTGGCTGGGCTATCGACATAGGGATTTAACAAAGTAGTGGGTTTACACAACTCGTTCCACGACAAAGGCATATTTATCGCCCATATATTTTCGATGTGCGCACAGCACGCTGGGATGTGAAAAGTCTTGACAAAGATAGAAGATATATTAGTTTAGGCCATAATAAAGCCTAAGAATTAATGGTGGTGTATAATTATGTGTTATATTTGGTAGTCGTGTGTTATATATGAGAAGTGCGGGCCATATCTGTGTTTTCGTGCCTAATAGAGCAAATATCGCGAGTGTTAATTAAGTGGCTAAATTAATGCGCGCAGCGCACTGAGTTAAGTGATTCGTCCTAGGGTCTATATAAGAAGGGCCTACCAGGCGAGCAAGCCTCTCTTGTGTTGCGTGTCGCCCCAAAGAAACCAGAAAACAAGAGTCGATCTACAGTATAGATGCCTTGAGCACGTGAGCTATAATTGTTAGCGTATTTTGTAGAAATTAGCATTAGTGTTATGTAATTCTGAAATTATATTCAGCGTGAGGCTGTTCTAATGTTTAATGAAATAAATAGATAAATAGACGTGAAAGTTTAAGAGCGATTATTCCATTCATCAGAAAGGCAAATATAGTAGCAAACTATTTCACTTGAATTTAGATGATATTAACTGTTATCAAAATGGCAGCGGGGGGGGGGGGGCACGTGGTGATGACTTTAGTTCTAGTTGTTAAGTCAAGAGTAATTATATTTTTTTCTTTAATGTAAGAGTAATTGAGTGTATTTTACGATTATTGATTATTCTACTGTATATCTTTAGTGGGTTACTTTGAGTGAGGTGAGAATATGTATTTAGATTTCTGGAGAGCGCGAGCCACTTCTTGGTGCGTAAGGCACGTTGAGACAGGTGTTTCTCTGTTTGCTCCTTGCGGAGCATAGAAACACCAATGCGGCTGGTGTCCATTACAGGCCCACAAGAAGCATTTTTATGCTATTGCAGTGGTTGTTTCTGTAACAATGTGTTTCATGTGATGAGTTCCCAATCTCATCAGGGGTCATATACAACACGCTTGTTACCAAGCGCAGCAGTCGCCACTTACGACATGTTCAGAATGCAGTAACGAATATTGATATGGATCAGTTACGAAGTAGTAGCTTATTCTCATTAATGAGAGTATTGGTTGTACATATTATTTAATTCTATTTGATGCATATTTTATTATTATTTAATTATGGTTATGTGTAGAATGGCTTGTGAGAGCACGTGCGCTCACTTGGAGGTATATATTTCTCTTCTCCGTTCCCAAGGGAGCATGGTGCCACCAGTGTGGTTTGCCTCCGCATGAAGCATTCAGATGCTCGTGCAGTAGTGGTTTTGGTAGCAATCTGTGTTACATGGTGAGATTGCCAGCCTCATGCACAACACCATACTAGTCTCATTGGACGACATGCATGAGTGTGTGTGTGTATGTGTGATAGCTGAGTGTGTGCTCTTGCAGTAGTGGTTTCGGTAGCAATCTGTGTTACATGGTGAGGTTGCCAGCTTCATGCACAACACCATACTAGTCTCATTGGACGACATGCATGAGTGTGTGTGTGTGTGATAGCTGAGTGTGTGCTCGTGCAGTAGTGGTGTCGGTAGCAATCTATGTTACATGATGAGATTGCCAGCCTCATGCACAACACCATACTAGTCTCATTGGACAACATGCATGAGTGTGTGTGTGTGTGATAGCTGAGTGTGTGCTCTTGCAGTAGTGGTTTCGGTAGCAATCTATGTTACACGGTGAGATTGCCCCCTCATGCACAACACCATACTAGTCGCATTGGACGACACGCATGAATGCGTGCGTGTGTGATAGGTGAGAGTGTCAAAGGACAGTTTGACAGGTGAGAGCATGGTGTTCCTGATTACTTAACTATTATGATTTTAACCAGTCGTTGCTTTGTTTGCTTCTTCAGATTAGCAATCGAGCACTAGCTGGGTGTTTGTTTGGGGTTTGTTATGTTCGTTGGTTTATTTGCTTAATGTTTGCTTCAGTGTGCTCTTAATGTCACTGATAGGGTTGTAAAAATAAATACAGCCCCTGCCTTAAGAATCAGAGTTTTATTGTTGAATCGGGTCGGTTGCGAGTGTGAAAAGAGAGTGATCACATATCATAACATCATCATCATCATCTCGCCCACCCTATCACACACACACACACACACACACATATATATATATATATATATATATATATATATATATATATATATATATATATATATATATATATATATATATATATATATATATATATATATATATATATATATATATATATGCGAGTTATAACAATATTGAATAATTAAGATTGGTTAACACTTAGTTTAATTTTATAATTACTTTTGCATATATATATATATACTCCTAATAAGAGTTTGCTTGGTGCATCCGTCTTAAATTTAAGAAACAATTGCACCGACTTCTCCTCGGGAAATACAGAAATGAAGCGCATTGCGCTGAGCTTTGAATAAAAGTTATCTTGAACATCTATTAGAATTATTAACATACGGGCCAATAATCTATTTTATTTGGATGTCCCATATCTTTTCGCAAGTAAGCCGTCTATAAATGAGGGGGAGGGGGGAGGGGGTGTTAAATTATTTAAAAAAGCTTTCGTTGTAAATTATTTCCATGATTATAAAAGAATTCAAAGACGCAGTAAAAAGGGCTAAAGGTTATGACATGGTTTAGGAATCCTAAACCTAAGCTTAAACCGTAATTTTAATTCTAACTCCATCAATGTTAGCGACTTACGAGGGCGACATCAAGTAAGACGACCCAATGTTCTTCATTTCAACCTATTTTTTAATGTATTATGCAAGGTATTTTACTAAAAATATTTAATGACGCTTCTTTTTTTCTTCTTTGATCCTTAGCCGCCGACCGTCAAAGCAGTCAGTGGCCATCACGCCTAGTGTAGTCTTGTAGGGCAACAACAAATTGATTCCACTTTGCTCGGTCGGCGGCCATCCTTCGGACAGTGTCCCAACTCTGGTTCATTCTTTTCATCTCAGCCTCCACAGTCTTCCGCCAGGTTGTTTTTGGTCGGCCTCTCTTTCGTTTTCCTTCAGGGGTCCAAAGCATAGCTGTTCTTGTGATGGCATCGGGGTCTCTTCTGAGGACATGGCCAACCCAGTTTGGCGTTTAACTTCCTTGTCCAGCTGACTGTACTGTTCGCTATATAGTTGCTTTAACCTGGGGGACTTCGCTTCTGTTTTCTTCCATTTTATTTCCTTTCTCAGTGTTATGGTGTTTAATGTTTCTGGTGTTATCCAGTCTTGCTTCTTCCTTTCCTGGAATCCCAAGCATGATTTGCTGCTTTCCTTATATATTGTTGAAATGGTGTTGAATTTCTGGTCTATATCATCAGTCAATGTCTTTTCCTGACTTTTGGCAAATTGATATCCTTTCTTTATGTCAGCCGCAAAAGCTTTTCTGGTAAGGGGGTCCTTCAATTTGCTGATGTCAAACCTTTTCTGTGTAGTTACGGTTGGTCCAGCCCTTCTTAGTTTCACTTTCAGTTTTGCTACTACTAAATGGTGATCACTTCCCACATCTGCACCTCTTCTTACCTTCACATCTTGTAATGCATGTCTCAATCTACCGTTAATCATGATGTGGTCTATCTGGTTTCTGTCCCGACCATTTGGTGATTCCGATGTTAATTTGTGAATTTCTTTATGTAGGAACAGTGTTCCTCCAATGACGCAGCAAGTTTATATTTCAAGGATACCAATATGCGGCGGAAAGGGAGGACGGCAACACTGACCAGTTTTCGTAAATCATATTTCTTTTCGGACTCGACTATAAGTCGAGGTCAATTTTTTAAGTTAAAAAATTGGAATACTTTTCTCTACTTATACTCGAGTATACACGGTAGTCTGTGAAGGTTGATACTTCAGAGTACTTCCCTGTCAGATGTTAAAGAAAAAAATATGAACAACCAAAGATTATACTATTAGAGTATTTATAAACACGCCACTCTCCCTTTATTAAAAATCATGTTTTGAAAATATGCCTGGCTAACAAATTACATATTACGCAGATAGCATCGCCCCTTGGTGCGATCGGCAGCTACATCCACCCAGGGTTCTGGATTTATGTCCAGTGCCCTCATTTCTCTCTTGCACACATCTGTGAATCTCAGCTGCGGTCGCCCAACTGTTCTTTTGCCATCTGCCAGTTGTCCATAGAAGATATCTTTCTGGATGCGACCATCTTCTATGCGGCGCACATGACCAAGCCAGCAGAGTCTGCGCTGTCTAACCAAAATATACATGCTTTGAAGGCCAGCACGTGACAACACCTCGAATTTGTCACTTTCTCTTTCCACAAAATGCCGAGGATGTATATATAATTATATATCAAAGTTTACTGGTTGAGAAATGAATAATGAAAAACTAAAATCACAAGGAAATAAATGATGGTCTGGATATCATTTGAAGTTTGAAATATCTGATGGTTAATAGAAATTCCCATGACTAAATGCGTAGAATAAACACATGCACGATATTTAAAATTTTAAATATTTGTATTGGTTTAATCTTACAAAGCAATACAAGAAGCATGATTATTTAAGAAAATTTATAATATCAACATCAGACAGGTCAACACTTTTTTTTATACTTCACTTAAACAGCAACACAAAGAAGACCGAAAAGACCGTGAGCTGATGGCGCGGGGCAGGAAGACTTGGCAGACGTTTATTGAAGATCTTTGCTCCCTGATGAGCTAAAGAATGATGATGATTAAACAGCAACAAAGGAGAAATCACGACGTTAATAGCAACATAACAGCAGCAGGGATATTACAGCAGAGGTCATACCACAGCAGCAGTGATACCACAGCAGAAGTAATAATATCAATGAAACGTTTACCACAAATAAGCGGAGAATAGTTTTAGAAAAAAAAAATCCTACAGACAAAGAAAGAAATAGATTACTGCTTCCTCGTGTATGTTATAAGAGAAGTGACTAATACGAGATTGCGCGTGGGGCTGGCAACCTGATCATGTAAAACTGATACAGAAACTACAGCTGCAAGAACAAATAAAGCTTGATACAGGTTTCCTCCAACGGGACCAGCTTCAATGGTAGCTCCGTGCTCTATAGGGAGCGGAGAAGGAAACAAATGACAAAGAGCAGTATATATTACACAATAACTAAGAAAGGTCCACGCTGGGGAGCAGGAATCCAATAAAACATGCTGAGAAATCCAATTCAAATAAACTACAACTTTGGAACACTTATCCAGAGGTCCAGAGATCGCTTCTCGCTGATAACACTTTTTTTTTCCTCTCTCTAACCAGCGGCACTCGAGCTTTCCAGCCCTTTTGGCCCAATGACATGTCATTGCGAGGCTGGGGGGTCAGTGGACTTTCCTTCCAACCCGGTCAGGAGCTTCGCCCCTTCCCATCCACAAGGGGTTTATGTGCAGGAGCCGTTCAGGTCATTCAGTCAAATTCCCGGTCGTAAACATTCCTTCAAACGCTGACGACCGGGCTTGAACCTTGACAACCTGGTCGCCAGTACAACGTTGTAGCCATTACACCAGCGCGGCTCCCCGCTGATAACACTATGGACACAACTAAAAATAGAAACGATTTCTAAACAATAAATCCTGGATGCTGGTTACTGCAGAAATATATGTTAAACTAGGAAAAGAAAATGTAATATTTTCTTACATCAGACACATATGCAGAACAAACGCTATAAATGTTTCAAGAACGACTCTTGGTTATTACCCTAATAGGGATGAAGCAAGTGTTTCATTAAAAAAATAATATTCCATTTGTCTCCAGAGGATATTACGCGAAGAATGTTTGTAGATAAGCGTTGGTGGGGCACGGATATGTGGAGAGTGTACGCTGTGTACTGCCGAGGTCGCTATGACCTTCTCTCGCTCATACACCGCGGTCATTTAAAACAACAAAACAAAACAAACATGTTCTTGACGGGATACATTTTTTAAAAGACCTCTCAGGCAGTTGGGAGGTCATATAAAGTATATAAAAACATGAAGCATTACTTAAAAAAAAAAAAAAAACAAGCCTACAAGACCCGTCATCGAGTAAGCGATGCAGTCAGCAACCACCATTCACACTACTCCAAACAGCCATGTGTACTCCGGTAAGTAAGATTATTTCCCAGGAGTACTACTAAGAAGGTGAGTGTTTACGACTGTTAGAATGACTTGATTTCAATAATTCTTTGAGTCCACAATCCACCTCATTTGCAGAAAAATTTCTATCTGCTCCAATTTATTTTGAGTACCGTATGCATGGAAGGACTATCTTCATTGACACGGATAACTCCACCTGTGCTTCGATCTCCTCCCTTAGATCACACAAGGAGAATCTCAGTACAGTGCACGAAATCCGTAGCACCGGCGAAAATCCCAATACGTGTAAAATAGGAATCACACATTCTATAAATATTTTTGTGGTGGATAGGTTTATAATTTTTAACAATTTTGCCAGGACAGCGCCTTACAGCCTACTCTTTACGATTTCCAACTGCCATGGAATATTTAACGTGCACAACATGCACACGGGACCTGCTATTTTTGTTCGCCCTTATCCGAGAAGGCTAGGCATTCGATCTCACTACCCAGGAGACCCGGGGGGGGGGGGGGGGGATGACATCATTTGGACCACTGATTCTGAAAAACAATTTCCATAAATTATATTCCCTCAACTGGGAATCGAACCTGGGACCTCTAGAATTCGAGGCGGACGCCATACTTCTTAGCCACTCCGACCCCCTGAGAAGAAGAAGAAGAACAAAAAGAAGAAAAAGAAGAAGAAGATGATGAAGAAGAAGAAGAAGAAAAAGAAGAAGAAGAAAAAGAAACAGAAGAAGACGGACAAAAAAGAAAAAGAATAAAAAGAAGAACGAATGAACGAACTTTATTTTCAAAGGGTTAAGAATTGGGCACGCAGGCCCGTCTTACATTCTGCCCTTCTTCTCTGTCATCTTGCATACCGTATCCTTTCAATAGCACATGTATTTTTAGCATTATTTAAGCATACAACATTATCGAGGTAAAATAAAAACATACATTTGTAACTTCCAGACATAATCAAATTTAAGGGGGGAAAAAAATTATTAATTAAAATAAATTAACAAAAATTAATACCTTAAAAAAATAAAAGTAAAAAAAAAAAAACAAAAAAAACTAACAAACACAATCTAAACCATTCATACAGTAAATTAGACATAATTTGAAACGTAATCAGATTATGGTGGCATATAATAAGAACTCGTGACATTTTGGAAATCTGCTGAATGACCTGGGACTTCATGTGTTGTCAGCGGATGCGGAAAATGTTCCCACAGGGGAGCAGCTTTGAGTCCCAAGCAGATACTGCCACAGGGAGTGAATTGTTGACGCCTCCACTACATGAGATCCAGCTTTATGACCTATGCTCCTTAGGGAGGTAAAGGGTATTGACTGATAGATGAGAATCGTACATACGAGTATATGCCCGTACTGCATTTTGCCCTTCCTCTTACTCATCTTTATTGCTAGGTATCCAGACATTCTCCAACATACTTAAGGTATTAGTTCAATGGCGATGCAACATTATAAGTAGTATAAAAGCATACATTTACAGTATCTGATTACAATTGAGAAGTAAGGTATATTAAAATGAAAAACTAGATCATCAGACCCTCCATACAGTATATTAGATAATAATAATTCGAAACATAATCCCTTAGAGCGGCATATAATCCGCACTCATAATGTATTTGAACAGTCTACGATTATATGAGTAGGGACTGTGCACGTTTTTCAGGTTATGTGGAAGATTGTTCCAAAGATGAGCAGCTGAGTAAGCCAAGCTCTTCTTGTACAAATCTAGCCTCGGCTTGGGTACCTCTAACTGGTTTAAGCGCTGACTAAGTTTTTCATTGAATTTTAAAAGTGGCCACAGATACGTTGGAGCATTATGTGACAAGATTTTGTGAGCGAATTTAGCTTTTTTAAATAGGAAGCGCTTTCTAAGGGGTAATATACTACTCGTCAAAAGTCAAGGGCCACTGTTGCGTGATAAATTCTCGCAACATAATTTTATTACAATATCTATTTTATAACGCAAGGGCAACAACTGCTTGAAATTTATAGTTACTTTTCTCGGTAAGCATTTGTCTTCTCGCGTTGGTATCGAATGCAGTTAAGTTTGAGCTGTGGTCATTTTTCGCGCCGGACTGCGCATGACTGGTCTTGCTTTTTGGTCGATCGATTTCCGCCCACCACTAGGGGAGTGAGCGATTTGGAATGGCGAAAGAGATGCCTCGTTGAAGAGGGGATCTCCGCTATTTTTTTTGTTCTGTCAGGAATGTGAGAGTCCTCTTATGGATATTTCGTTTATTCGAGATAATACCTCTAGTGTATTTGCACATGCCGGGAGGCATAATATTTCTGTGTATTTCCGGAAGGCAAGGTAAATTAACATTTTCATTAACTCTATCGATTTTTGGTCGTGAACGATTTCTGGTTCATCGCCTGTCTTCGAAAGTCGTCGTCACGAGATGTTTTCCTAGCTCACATGTCGCTGTATTGTGCTGCATCGGTTGATGCAGGTTCCAAGGACCATTACTTGCTACTTTGTTAAATGAACTAGGTTTGAAAAACCTTTATTATCTAGAGGATATTTTTGAGGACATTATTTATACTTCGGCAGACGTGTCTGTCTTGCTGAAGTCAGACTAAGGAGAGTGAACTGATCTCATATATCTGGTTATCTCCTGGCTGTTATAGAAAAGGATGGAGTTTTTCACCTGACTACATTTACAGCACTATGAAATATAACATGCATCTGACTCATCATTGTAATGCTGTCTACCGTCTATTGCTGTATTGAATGTTGCTGTGATAATGACTGTTTGATGTGTCTACATATTCGCGTAACCATTTTGTCACTGTGGCGTCCACAATAAATAATGAAGAAAAACGTCAACGGCTGTTTCAAGAATCATTGACTTTATACGTCGTGAGTTTACTGACGTCCTATGTGGATTGCCCTGTTATTTTTGTATGAACATTGTTTTGACTGAACACATCTGCACACTACACAAAACCAGACATGCGGATACCATCCATCATCATATGGCATCACGCATCATTTGGTGGCCATAAGCTGGTTTGATTCTGGTACCAGCAAACACGGGGTCCCTTACCCACTTCATTTTCAACAAGAATTCATCAGCATCCTTCAAGAAATTAACATTCTTCAATACAGTCAACATCTTCAAAATTTTCAAAGTACTCGGCGTTGCCCGGTAAAAGTCAAAATTTCAACTTTTTGACGGAAACAAGAATTTGACAGTACCCGGCGTTGTTACATGTTGCCGGATAACTCGGACTGCTGTTATCTTTTACGCAAGTCAAGCAAGTTGCTGCTGTCAAGGTTCCAGTGCTGTCGTTTTTGTGAAGGTCAAGTGCCGGTTGAAACGGGTTGTTTTCTGAAGAAGGCCAAGTACCGATTTCCATCAACTTACTTTTGGATTAGAAGGTCAAGTGCCGAAACAACTCAACACACAGTATTTCAGAAGCTCTTGTACCATCGTGTTAGCAGTGGAAGCAGTTCAGATGTGCCATCATCGTTGGAGCTTCGCTCTTTAGGACGTTGATTGACATCCGTTTTTTTCTGCTGTTCTACGATTGGAAGCCTATAAGTTAAGTGGCCTGTTTGTATGTAAACTGTGCCCTTATACTTCTGCTGAGTCTTCTGTGTATCATCTCATTCTATATGTTATATGTTTATATGTTATTCGTATATTTATATGTTTATATTTCAGCGGGTTCTCGGTTGGGTGGTGTCTCCGTTAGATTATGCCACGTCATAGAGGTCGTCTATTGTGAGCGTTTTCTGTAAGGTTTGCAAATTTCCAATACTGGAATTTGCTAAGCGACTTCTGTTGCTATTTATGTTAGCTGTGATGACATGTTTTAATATTGTTTTCGTTATTATTTCGCATTCTTTAGTTTTGTTTTGATTTGTTTGTATTTGTTAGCCTACTCTTGTCTATAATTTAGTTTCATACAACATTTTTGTTTATACACTGTGGTGTCATGTATTTTGTTTAATTATAGCGCAGATATCGTCACATTTTTTGTGATATTTCATTAATTTCTGCTTTATTTTTAGTTGATTTCTGCGAAAGTTTTTGTATTGTTGCTGATCTTTGTTATTGTTTACATTGTTATTGTTTACATTGTTTGTATTGTTTACATTTTCAATGTTTACATTCTGCATGTGTTTACATAGTCATTGTTTACAGTTATAGTAATTAGTTAATGGGCTATGCTAATGCACTGTTACTACTACACTGATGATAAATGAATGATGAATAGTGTCGTGCACTATTGAATGAGAAGTGCACTTATGATCAAGAATTGAGTGCTGATATTTCATATACAAGTTCTTTGATTGGAGACTTGTTTCCCACAGAGACTGGGATAATATAAGGTGATGTGAATATACAAGTGCTTAATTAAGACTTGTTACACTTAGGTTTGAAATAAATTAGTTAATTATTTCAGGTTTTGGACTTATATGTTACTCATCATGTCTACATTTGAGCACTTTATTGAGCAGGGTAAATTGCTTGGCAAGACTGGTGATAAGTTAGAAGAATTTGCAACTGCTCGATATGATAAAGCAATGGAAGCTGAACAAAAGAAACTGCATATGGAAGCTGAACAAAAGAAACTGCAGATGCAGGTGGATGAAAAAAGATTCCAAATGGAAATGGAAAAACAAAAAAGGGAATCAGAAGCTGAGGAAAGAAAACTCCAGCTACAGCTAGAAGCTGAAAGACTTCAAAAAGAGGCTGAGAATAAAAAACTTGAAAAAGAAGCTGAAAATAAAAGACTTGAAAAAGAGGCTGAAAATAAAAGACTTGAAAAAGAAGCTGAAAATGAAAGACTTCAAAAAGAGGCTCAGGCTGAGGAAAGAAGATTACAGAGAGAGTCTGATGAGAGGAAAGAGAAAGCAAAAATGGAACATGAAGAAAAGGTCTTAGCTTTAGAGTTGGAAAAATTGAAATTGACGAGCATGAGTAATGGTAATGATTCAAACAAGGGTTCATCTTCTGGGAAGGCTAATAATGATACTTTTAAGATTAAGTTACCAACATTTAGTCCTTCCAGTGATGACATAATGTTCTATCTGGACAGATTTGAACAAGCATGTACAGCTCATAACATAGACAAAGCAAAATATGTTTATCAGTTATCAGGGATACTGACAGGTAAAGCTCTAAGTATATTAAATATGGTGGATGAACCTGACAAGAACAATTATGAGGTTGTCAGGGCCGCTTTGTTAAAGAAATATCAGCTTAACGAAGACGGCTATCGTCTACGATTTAAAAACATGTTACCTGAAAATGGAGTTGAATTCTCCGAGTTTATTGCAAGAATACGCATTACTTTCTCACGATGGGTTGAACTATCTAAGACGAAAAAAAAACTTATGAAGGACTTATGGACTTAATACTTAGAGACAAAGTCATGTCGTCTGTCAATGAGTCTTTCCTTGCTTTCCTTCATGAACGTAAACCTAAAAAAAAATAAAAGAAATGGAAGATTTCTGTTGCCAATACGTAACTGCGCACCCACACATAACCATGGGTAACTCTAAGGTGAAAGAAGGTTTACCAGTTGCTTCGGCAGCTCCGTATGGCCAAAACTTTGCTCGTAGATTCCAACAAAATTTTGATAGAAAGAGTAGCGGTAATTTCTGTCAAAATCATGGAAATCAATTTCATGGTGATTCTTCTTCGAAGAATTGGAGACAACCTGATAGTACTCGTTACTATCACCCTAATAATTATAAGCATTTCAAAAGAGGATATGGTAATAGAGGTTATTCCTGCCGAAGACCTCAGAACCAAACAAATAGATGTTCGCATCAATGTGAACATGATAGTAATCGTGGAAATTGGAATTCGAACCAGGATAACAATTACAATAGAGACAATAATAACTGCAGAGATAATAATAACTTTGATAACTTCAGAGGTAATAATAGTCGGGGTAGATCTCAACACAAAAAAAAGAGATATCAGCAGGCAAATGCTGTACAACAGGAAACTGAGGGAGCCTGTAATCATGTTGTTGATAGTAAAAACTTTGACGCTGTCACTGGTTCTGCTTTTGACTTTGAGAGAGCAAACAAATGCCCCCAATGCAGTACTTTATTCGAACCGGGTACCATAACTACTTTGAGTTGTGGTCACCCACTTCCCGCTCTTCCTGCTGCTGTTGCGCATGACGGGAGGGGTTCTTTAATCCTACATAAGGGTCTTGTTAATGATACTCCGGTCTCACTACTTTTCGATTCCGGATGCACCACTATTGGTGTTACACAATCGCTTGTAGATCCATCTTGTGCTACAGGAAGGGTTATTAAATGTGTCACATTTGGCGGCACTCTAGAAAAATATCCTACTGCTGTAATTCGCATTGCCACTCCTTTCTTTACTGGAGATGTGCATGCTTGTCTCTTACCTAATCCTATTGCGGACCTTATTATTGGTCGTATTCACGGAGTTAGGGAGTGTACCCCACAGCAGATTGCTGCTTGGGAAGATAATAACATGCAAGCTACAAATGCAGTAGTTACAAGAGCACAAGCTCTACAAACACCCGAAACTTCACTGAATAGTGATAATGAAGTTGATAGCCAAGATAGTCACTTAGTAATTACTCGTGACTCTTTCATAAAATTGCAAGAAGAAGATCCTTCTTTAAAAAAATTCTTCGTTCTTGCGAAGAAAGGTGATCCGAATCAGGATACAAATAGAAAATCTTGGATTGCAATGAGAAACGGCGTACTTGTACGTATGGTACAAGATTCGACTACGTCGGCACATTCGCAAATTCTTGTTCCCAAGAGCATGAGAGTCCAAATATTACAACATGCTCATGACTCGCAATGTGCTGGACATATGGGTTTTGCCCGTACGAAGTCGAGAGTCCTTGCGGCTTTCTTTTGGCCTTTTGTCAATAAGGACATTCGTATTTACTGCCGATCATGCAAGGTATGTCAGGAGGTCAAATCTAGAGGACCACGACATGCTGCGCCTATCCAGGCTGCTGACATTCCTATTCGGCCGTTTCAGAAAATGGCCATAGATATTATTGGCCCTTTTAAGGTCAAGTCGGCCAGAGGACATCAGTTTATCCTTACATGTGTCGATATGTGCACACGTTGGCCAGAGGCTATTCCTCTTAAGAGCATATCTACTACAGATATCGCAGATGCTCTTTGGTTGATATTTTCTCGCTTGGGGTTCCCCAGAGAAATATTGTCAGACCATGGCACTCAACTCATATCTGACACTATGTCACAGGTAATGTCTACCTTACATATTGAACGATCTCTCAGTAGTATCTACCATCCTATGTCTAATGGGTAAGTTGAGCGTCTGAATAGAACGCTCAAGACTTTGCTTGGTAAGATAACTGAAGATCATCCTCAAGATTGGGACAGGGTTTTACCCGCGGCTCTCTTTGCCTATAGAGAAGTCCCTAATGAACACACAGGATTTTCTCCCTTCGAACTTGTCTTTGGCGCGCGTCCACGCGGCCCTATGTCTTTATTACACGATCTCATCACTGCCGATGATATTAGCGATGAAACTCAATCCTCATATGAGTATGTCATTGCTCTTAGACAAAAGATCATTGAGGCATGTAAGCTAGCAACTGCTTCATCAGAAATTGCTAAAGAGAAGGCAAGGCAGTTTGCTAACAAGAATAGATGTCTACGACAACTTTGTCCAGGTGACAAAGCATTCGTCCTACTCCCCAGTAGGGAAAATAGACTTCTTATTGCATGGAAAGGTCCGTATGCAATAGTCTCTCGGATTTCCGATGTTGACTATGTGGTCGATATTGATGGAAAGCATAAAACTTTCCACATAAACATGCTTTCGGAATTTCACGAACGTCCGGACTATTTGCTGCCTATTTTCCAGGCAACGGATGATGCTCCTGCACCTCACGGTCATTATTCATCCCTGTCTGTCATTCAGGATGAGGAAGCTACCTTCTCTGATGTCAACCTTCCCCTTCCAGTGGTTCCATTACATTCCACGGAATCTTGGAAAAACGTTTCTGTTTCTCCTAATCTTTCTGGTGACGAACATCGACAAGTCTCGTCGATGTTACAAACATTTCAGGATGTTCTCACTGACATTCCTGGACACACAGATGTCATAGAACATGACATAATTCTTACCGACAATAATCCAATTAGGGTTAGGCCGTATCCTATTCCTATACACTTTCAGTCGCAAGTGGAAAAGGAATTGGATGAAATGATTCAATTAAATCTAATTGAACCATCGACTTCACCATATTCTTCTTCCATGGTTATTGTCCGGAAGAAGGATAAGAACATACGAATTTGCGTTGATTATCGCAAATTGAATCAGGTCACAAATTTCGACGCTGAACCGATGCCTTTGTTAGAAGATCTACTGATTAGACTTTCTAATTCTAGATTCTTCACTAAACTTGACTTGTCTAAAGGTTATTGGCAAGTGCCTTTAGCAGAGCATGCCAAACCTCTTACTGCTTTTTCTACACCTAGGGGTCTATTTCAATGGAATGTTATGCCTTTTGGTCTCATGAACGCCCCTGCCACTTTCGTTCGCATGATGCGTCGAATTCTGTCACATCGTTCGGATGTCATCGCATACTTAGATGACATCTGTCTCTTCAGTGATACCTGGGAAGATCACTATTTAGGGTTATATGACTTACTGTCCACTCTACGTGAGAATAATTTGACAGCAAAACCTTCTAAAGCTTTTGTTGGTTTTGGTGAAATCTCTTTCCTGGGTCATCGTGTTGGTCATGGTCTCTTGAAGACAGAAGACCACAATACTTCCAAAATACTGAACATCTCTGTTCCTAAAACGAAGAAACAAGTTAGGAGTCTCTTAGGTTTAATTCAATTTTATGGGAGATTTATTCCAAATTTATCTTCGATCATGGCACCTCTCTCAACATTGTTGAAGAAAGGTTCGCCTAATCTGGTCCGTTGGTCTGAAGAATGCCAATCTTCATTAGACCAAATCAAGAATATATTTTCTTCTCCTCCCATCTTAAGATTACCTACTCTTGATAGGACTTTTGTTCTTCGGAGTGATGCTTCATCCACTGGGATTGGAGCAGCACTGATGCAAGAATATGCAAATACTCTGCATCCTGTTATGTACATTTCTAGAAAACTAAATGCGGCAGAGAGGAACTACTCGGTTTTAGACCGTGAGTTGTTAGCGATGGTTTGGTCAATTCTAAAGCTACAAAGATTCCTCCTGGGCGCACATTTCATTCTAGAGACTGATCAGAAAGCTCTTACAGCTATTCAGACTAAGAATTTGAAGAGTTCGAGATCCACTCGATATGCTATAGCTCTTCAACCTTTTCACTTCACGGTACGAGCTATCCGTGGTGCGGATAATGTGATGGCTGACATTTTGTCTAGATGCCCACATGACTCTAACTAATACTTCTGTCCTATATTCCTATATATTACAGAGTCATAACACACCTATATTACTACAATAGATTAGCACATCTGTACTCACTTTATATGTACACACTATCGTGCTTTGTTGTCATCTTCTTCTGTTCGTTTTTTAAGATGATAGAGGAGGACTGAGTAGTTAATATAAGGGCCGTTAGTTTACTAAACAGCCACAATTATTAATAATGTATTGTACCTTATGAAGCATATTAGTTATTAATTAGCATTATATTGCTTGTACTTTCTCAGAATGTCATTGTTGAGCTGAGGACTTACCTTACTAGTATCAAGCATGACGAGTTCTAGATTGTGTACTTACCCTCGGAATACCAGAGCATATGTCCTGGATCGTCATGTAGTTTACTATGTACTTATGTCATTACATGTCAAATAATGTACTATTTAAATTTTCCTATCAGATTTGTACATCCATTTTTAAAGACAATATTAGAGTATGCTGTTTAATGATGATTATGGTAACTTGCATACGTATATTGTGTTTACATGCTAACGTGATGTGTGTTGGTGACACCTCCCCGATGTGAATATTTTTTGAGACATATTTATTTTTCTGTTGAGGTATATCCTCACCAGACACTCTATAATTAGCCTATTGTTTGGCAATTTAGTTAATTATCAGCGCATAATTCGTGCGTTTTGAGCCGCTTATCGCATGCTCTTTGATATTTAAAAAAAAAAAAAATATGTTCCACATTTTTTTTTTTATCGGGAGGAGGTGGTGATATGTTGCGTGATAAATTCTCGCAACATCATTTTATTACAATATCTATTTTATAACGCAAGGGCAACAACTGCTTGAAATTTATAGTTACTTTTCTCGGTAAGCATTTGTCTTCTCGCGTTGGTATCGAATGCAGTTAAGTTTGAGCTGTGGTCATTTTTCGCGCCGGACTGCGCATGACTGGTCTTGCTTTTTGGTCGATCGATTTCCGCCCACCACTAGGGGAGTGAGCGATTTGGAATGGCGAAAGAGATGCCTCGTTGAAGAGGGGATCTCCGCTATTTTTTTGTTCTGTCAGGAATGTGAGAGTCCTCTTATGGATATTTCGTTTATTCGAGATAATACCTCTAGTGTATTTGCACATGCCGGGAGGCATAATATTTCTGTGTATTTCCGGAAGGCAAGGTAAATTAACATTTTCATTAACTCTATCGATTTTTGGTCGTGAACGATTTCTGGTTCATCGCCTGTCTTCGAAAGTCGTCGTCACGAGATGTTTTCCTAGCTCACATGTCGCTGTATTGTGCTGCATCGGTTGATGCAGGTTCCAAGGACCATTACTTGCTACTTTGTTAAATGAACTAGGTTTGAAAAACCTTTATTATCTAGAGGATATTTTTGAGGACATTATTTATACTTCGGCAGACGTGTCTGTCTTGCTGAAGTCAGACTAAGGAGAGTGAACTGATCTCATATATCTGGTTATCTCCTGGCTGTTATAGAAAAGGATGGAGTTTTTCACCTGACTACATTTACAGCACTATGAAATATAACATGCATCTGACTCATCATTGTAATGCTGTCTACCGTCTATTGCTGTATTGAATGTTGCTGTGATAATGACTGTTTGATGTGTCTACATATTCGCGTAACCATTTTGTCACTGTGGCGTCCACAATAAATAATGAAGAAAAACGTCAACGGCTGTTTCAAGAATCATTGACTTTATACGTCGTGAGTTTACTGACGTCCTATGTGGATTGCCCTGTTATTTTTGTATGAACATTGTTTTGACTGAACACATCTGCACACTACACAAAACCAGACATGCGGATACCATCCATCATCATATGGCATCACGCATCAGCCACTTAGAAAAACCTTGGTTGAAACCATAAAACAAATCTGATATAAACGTAATTGGTATCAGTCAAAACGGCATTTATTGACTACCAAATTGACATGTCACGTAAAGAAATGGTAACACACATTCAAACGCAATGAAGCTATGAAGTGTGTCACCCACCTTTTCAAAAGTCACACAATAGATATTGGACAAATAGACATTTCAAAAACGGGTATGACCACTGTTTGCAGCAAGGCATTCAAGACAGCGTAGACGCATCGAGTCCACAAGGGTCCGACGAGTATCCTGAGGAACAGCTTGCCATTCCTGAAGCAGAAATGCAGTCAGCTGTGCAACATCCATTGGCAGGGGGTGATTTGTTGACAATCTTCGACCAAAGACATCCCAGAGGTGCTCAATCGGAGAAAGGTCAGGTGAATGAGCTGGCCACGCCATCCTGATGATCCCATGTTGCTGAATAAACTCATTCACCACACGAGCTCGATGGGGTCGAGCGTTATCATTGTGGTAAAGTGGGATGTTATAAATATTTATAGGGGACTTATTGTACTGACTGAGATCAGCTGTGAAGGTATCTATATCTAATAAGAGTAGTGTATTATAGATAACCTTACTTACTGCCACATATGTATACCTCAGTCAGAATTATTCTGGAATAGTGTGATGACTACGTTATATGTCTAGGGTATGTGTATGATGAAGTGTAAGTCATAACAACAACAGACAGATAAACAATTTAATTTATTCCACCACACTTGACAACACTGTGACACTCACATACATATAACACTCTAAGAGGATATCTTAAAGGAGTCACTGATAACTTTTCAAATAACAATATGTATTCAGTGCTGTCATGAATGTATATGTGTCCTGATTCAAATACAAAGGGAACCAGGAATCACAATCAATTTTAATTACAAGTTATATGTACAGAATTTATTAATATGATTCTTGTAGTGACATATATTATTACTGGTATCCTATGTGTGTCAGTTGTGTAGTGTTAATATGAGGTAATACTGGTTTGGTTTTGTTCAAGCTCTGTTGGTATTTGTCATCATGACTTCAATAGTTTGTTTCTATTTTAACTAGTATTGGAGATGTTCTCAGTTCCTGGTATTAAAACAATTAAATTCCCCTCTTAATTTTAGTTTATAATGTCATTTTAAGATGGGGGGTACATAATGTTGAGCTCTATGGCCACACTCTCGTATCTTGCGTGATGACTGCAGTAAAAGACTCCTCTGCTCGATTACTGTAATGAGTTCTGGAGCCACCCCACTGGTTGCTATATGGACCAAGGAGTATGCTGTCCACCTCTGGCTTCAGCAAAGCTCTGACCAGGTGCTGCTCAATAACTTTAAGACCACGGTCCCTGAAACAAGAAGGTTGTACCTTCTACGTCAGAACTAATTTATACTCCATTTCTACACTGAGCACAATACATCACAAACATTGAGTTCAGAGCGTTAGGCCAACTGTCAGCTTCATCTGAAATACTTTATACCAGTATTTCCCTCCCTAATGGTTACTACGCCTATGCAATTCCAGCATTATTTCTTTCTAGTTAATAATCTAGGTGTCAGTGTACTGTTTGGCCATTCCATGCAGTTTTACTTTCCTCCGACACCTTCTGTTCAGGCTGGAGCACTATAGGCTTTACATCATGTTCGCTACTGAACCACACATATATATACAGACATAATTTATCAATTTACATTCAATTTTCTTTTAAAAATATTGAATATTTCAAGCTTACCACAATTCATGGAAATAATAATAAACAGTTTCGTTGACTGGCAATGAATATAGCACAACTCCGATCTGCCAATGTCCCAGGCTTTATTTTATAAAAAATATACACTGGTGCTCAACGCACTGCTTCTTAGTAGGTTTATTACAAGATGTGGCAATGAACAGACGCTCTGAATTGAGTATATTCGCAGCTCTACCCAATCACACCACGTCTACACATCTTTTCAAAAAAGTACCCCTTTCTCACGTTTCCCCTGACAACAGAAGATAGTATTTATAGTCCGACCAATCGTGTTAAGTCTTTCATTTGTTGCGCTCCAATCAAATAGGAGTTAACATGGTAGGCTATTTCCGTAACGTAATGTTTTTTCAAACACGTTATAAATAAATTTTATGAGCAGAAATGATTTCATGCTGTCAGGCACCCCCACTATTTTATTTTGGCCATAAGTTGGTAATTCCTAGACTATTTGCGTAACGTTTTACATATTCTTTGTCAGCAAACCCTAAGGAATCCAAATATCTCAATCTAAGGGAGCTAGGTGGCTGCGTTCAAAATGTGCATTTTCTACCACCTCCTGTTCACTTCAATCCCCATGTGGTGTCTGGGTACTGTCATGTTTTCAAACGTAAACCGGTATAATGTCATAATTCCCAATAAGCGTTTTTCAGGATTTTAAAACCTAACTCTGGGAAGGGTAGTGAATTTTATCACTGTCGATTTGAAATAAAGATAGTGCATGTGGCCTTACACGCGTGATGGCAGCAATTGTGTATCGCGCGACGCGTGTTTAGTGTTGCACGTGTCCCTGCTTTCTGCCTCTCCCTTCTCTCTATCCTTTAGTCCATCTGTCTTTTAGTTACGCCGTGTATAAAATGGAATGAATGAAATATTAAATTTAGGTCATTGATCAGCTTGCGTATCTCAAGGTTTTTCCAAGAAATACAGTACACGTTTCATTGAAGAAAGCGGGTAATAATACAGTAGGCTTTTACTATCAACGTGAAAGCGTTACAATTTGCAGACGAAGTAGAAAACAAGGGGGATTTCGAGTACAGTCATTGTGACAGCACTGTTCTTTACCATTCTTCTTTCCTTTTATTAAATTTATTTGTTAGGCTTTGCATTTACGTTTTAATTTATATATGGGGATTAGAATAATTCACGACAATCATCTTGGAGGATGGCATTACCACCTATGGCCTCCAGAGCAGGCTGAACAATTGGTCTCAAGATTTCGTTCTGGTATCTTGGGCCGGTCAAGTTGCCTTGGATGATGTAGAGTGACGTCCTGCCGTGTCTGTAGAAGCCTCCCCAGCCCATGACAGAACCCCTACCATAACGATCCACCTCTCGAATTGTGTCATCAGTAAATCGCTCTCCTGGTAGTCTCCAAACTCGAATCCTGCCATCATTGAATGACACAGTGAAGCGAGATTCATCAGTGAAGAGAACTTGACTCCATTGTTTCCTTGTCCATCGGATGTGCTCGCGACACCAAGCAAAACGGGCTCTGCGATGAGCAGGAGTAAGAGGGATTCTGACTGCAGGACGTCGAGCAGCCAGTCCAAATTCATGTAAACGTCTGCGAATGGTGCTTTGACTGACATTAACGTTTACAGTTTGTCTCAGCTGACATCTTAGAGTGGAACAAGTCACTGTTCGATGGCGCAGGGCTGACAACAAGAGGCACCGGTCATCATGTCTATTGGTGCATCTAGGACGACCTGGCCGGTGTCGATCCTCCACACTTCCTGTGGCCTGAAATCTCTCCTAAATTCTTTGGATAGTAGAGTGTGACACTGCAAGCCGTCTAGCAACCTCACGGACAGATAAACCACTTTTAACCCACGCTATAGCCCTCATTCTTTGTAAGGTGTCAAGACTTCTTCTCGGTGGCATGGTTTTTGCAAGTGATGAAACTACCCTAAGTCTGCTGATTGTAAAACAAATTAAGAGTGAACTCTGTTCACGAAAAGTCGCCATTGCACGTGGAATGTCAATCAGCACAATTACTTCACTTGTTTGGTTCTACGGAAGTTTGAAAAAACAGATTAAAAATGTGAATTTATGGTCAGCAAACCAAATTGCACGTGATCACCATGGTTGTCGGTGAGTTGTTTTTATGCTTAACGTGCATAGAGGACTGTCAGAAGAAGATATTGCACTCATTTTTACTAAAAACTTCCTTTATTTAATCATTCTATGCGCTTATATAAAAGTGTATTGAAAATAATAGGGTGGCCCTTGACTTTTGACGAGTAGTATATTTTAAGATAGTTATATAGATCTATACAATGTGTTTGGTGTTTATCAGCAACTAGGCGCACTGCAGGTTTTTGAAGTGAATGAAGCCTTTTTGTGTTGGATATGGAACAACCATCCCAGATTGTGGAACAATAGTCTAGGTATGTTTGTATGTGAGATGTGTAGAACATTTCCCTTGCCCCCTCATCCAGGAAGTGTTTGATTTTGGCTAATTGGTAAACTTTTTGTGCTGTTAGCTTTGTGAGTGCACTTACGTGGTAGTTCTAACTTAGGTGCTGGTCAACAGTTAGACCTAGAGTTTTATGTTCATTTACGTTTTCAATTAGTGATGTTCCAATGTAGAGCTGAAGTGTTGTTTTCAGCGAGTTTTGTAGTTTTTGTCTGGTTGATATTAACATACATTTCGTTTTACTAATATTTATTTGCATTCGATTCTCGTTGCTCCACTTAATAATATTATGTGTATCAGTTTGTAAAGATAGTTCTAGTGCAGTGCAACTTTTGTCACTAGTGTAAACAGTACAGTCATCGGCAAAAAGGTCACAGGATGAATGTTTGATGTGCAGAGGAAGATCATTAATGTATACGGCAAAGAGAAGAGGGCCGAGAATAGAGCCCTGGGGAACACCGATATCAACAACAGTTGGGTTGGACAAAGAATTATTGTAAGACACCACTTGTTGTCTGTCTGTCAGAAATGATTTAATTAACTTCACCAGCTTAAGATTTACTTTCATTTTTTCTAATTTTCTAATTAAAATAGTGTGATCTATCATATCGAATGCTTTTTTAATGTCTACAAAGATTGCTCCACATAAATTATCGTTATTGATGTTTAGATGCCAGTTGTCTATCCTTTTTGTTAAGGCTGTGTGACATTAATGTTTTGGTCTAAACCCCGACTGACTATCAACTAGCAGGTCATTATTGGCTAGGTGTTCTACGAGTATTGCTGTTTTGTGTATGTGTTTTTCCAGTGGTTTGGACAGCGACGATATAAGAGAAATGGGCCTATAATTACCAAGGTTGTTATTATCTGATGAACCAGGTTTAACAAGAGGGTATACTTTAGCGATTTTAAAGGCAGATGGAAAGTAGCTCCTTGCGAGACATTGATTATATATGTATGTCAGTGTATCAGTAATAGCTGGTGCAGCATAACGCAGTATTCGATTACTGATTCCATCAAGTCCCGGTGAGTTATTATCTTTAAGATCAATAAGATAGTTATAAACTTCGTTAACTGTTATAAAATGAATGCCGCATGGAATGGTGTTAGTACACTTGTTCTCGCAGAACGTAGATAATTTGCTTAAGTCACAAGGGGAAGAAGGTATGGCGGATTTTATATTGTGGATGTCTGCCTGAAAATGATTGCTGAAGTCTGTACGGTACAAGTAAATGAAGTATTGAGATTTTGTGAGTCAGGCGAATTTCTTTTGTTCACCAAGGTATTGATTGCCTTCCATATATTTCTACTGTTGCTTTTGCTTTTAACTAAATGACTAAAGTAGTTTTTCTTTTCTCTGCGAATTAAATATTGTACTTTGTTCCTTGCTGCCCGATATGTAATGATGTCCTTATTTTTGTGCGCTCGATCCCTCTGCCTCATAGCGGCAATACTTCTTGTGTGATAAATGGAGATTTTATTTGTCTTTTTACGCGAATTTCTTTAGTAGGCGCATGCTTATTAAAAATACTATAAAATGTCCGTGTCCAATATGCAATGGCGCCATCAGGATCAGGAAGTTGGTAAACATCGGCGAAAGGCGCATTTCGCAAGTCATTTAAAAATAATTCTTGGTTGAAATTTTTTAGACCTCTATATTTAATACTGATGTGTTTATTTTTTGGAGATTTGTACCCATTTTTTGCCCAAGTGCAACATATGGGATAGTGGTCACTCATAGCAATAGTAGAAGATGAAGAAGAAGAAAAAAGAAAAAGAGGAAAAAGAAGATGAAGAAGATGCAGAAGAGGAAGAAAAAGAAGAAAAAGAAGAAGAAACAGAAGAAGAGGAAGAAGAAGAAGACGAAGAAGAAGAAGAAGAAAGACGAAGAAGAAGAAGAAAAAGAATAATAATAATTATAAGAAGAAGCAGAAAAAGACGAAGAAGAAACAGAAAAAGAGGAAGAAGAAGAAGAAGAAAAAAAGAAGGCGAACAAGAAGAAAAAGAAGAAGTAGAAGAAAAAAAGAAGAAAGAAAAATAAGATGAAGAAGAAAAAGAAGAAGACGAAGAAGAAAAAAGAAGAAAGAAGAAGACAAAGAAGAAGAAGAAAAAGAAGAAACAGAAGAAAACGAAGAAGAGGGAAAAAAAAGAAAAAAAAAGAAGAAGAAAAAGAAAGAGAAGAAGAAGAAACAGAAGAAAACGAAGAGTAATGACAGAGATTTAAAACTTGGCATGGATTAAATTTTGGTCAGACTTACTTAATACGATTAATCCGCTTTCTTCTTGACACCTTATAATTAAACCAGTAGCCATGCAGGCAGGCTCCGAGTGACTTCCCAAGGTATCTGAGCAGATATAGAAAGCATAGGGCAACTACGTTCTCATGCATGTCGTAAGAGGCGACTACTATGAGGTTGTACATGAGGCTGACAACATCGCAGTGTAATACTAATTGCTACAGAAATCACTACATTAGCATATGAACGCTTTATTGTAGAGTAAGGGCACGCTGCAGTGATTGTTCCATGTTCCAAAAGTGGCGAGAAGAGAATGAATGAACGTACAGCGGTATACAAGACAAGAATGATGTCAATTGATTGTTTATTCAGTGTATGGTCAAGAGTATCTTCAGAATTTGACACATAGAAATTACAAGATAGTTTTCATCGGTCTATGAGAATTTTGTAACTGACCTTGCATTTGTCACACACCGTTATTCTTTATTATACACATAAATATACTGTAAACTCCACAAAACGGCAAGAAACAACACAAGCTGTGAATCGGGACTGCACTTTAAGCCACACCCGTGTGGAGTTGTGGTGGTTTCGGAAGAATCTTGATTACACTTTAAACCACACCCGTCTGAAGTTGTGGTGGCTTCGCAGCTTGCACTGGATATGTCTTCATCTTTGATGCAGCCGTAATTAAGAAATTCGGTAACCATCTGCAGGCTGGTCTCTGGCATGTCATGTGGTGTCTGGTGACCTGCGCCGTGTATAACTACCCGACAGAAATTTCCGGTCTGAGAGTAGAAGCCTTTCAACTCATCGCAGTGTTTCCATACGATTCTAAAATGAAAGAAATGGCAATATATTGTTGTAGTTGAGCAAAATATTCAACGCTATTTCTCGGGGAGGGGGAGGGGGGGGGGGAAGAAAGGGGGTAGAAAGGGGGGGGGGGGGACTCTGATGAGACAAAGAAACGATAGGGATACCACTCCCTCAGGCATGTCGTAGAAGGCGACCTACATGAAGTAGTTCAGGCGACTGTCTACCTCGTCATGTAAAGCAAATTTGTACAGAAATGACCTCTACAGGAGCACGTGACTACTTGGTGCAGGCTTTCTGTAAGGTGACCAGCGGTAGTGCTGGCTCCATGTTCCATAAGGTGCGAAAAGTAACATAATAATGATGTTGATGTTGTTGTTGTTGTTGTGTCCGATTCACTCTTTCCTGTGTTAAATTATGGCTTTATTCTTCATCTCTATAATTACCTGATTGTTTTGACATTATATCATAGCCATCATCATCATCATCATTGTCGCCGTCATTGTCTTCGTCGTTACATTACTGTTCGTATTCATCTTCCGTGTGAGTTTTATTTCTGTATTTCTAGAGACGTTATCGAACCTGTATATATCATTTTGTACAAATCTCAACGTTAATAAATGGCTGCTAAATTGTAGACAGTGACTTTCATAAATGGTTGCTAAATTGTAGACAGTAACTTTCATAAATGGTTGCTAAATTGTAGTCATTGACTTTCATAAATGGCTGCTAAATTGTAATCATTGACATTCATAAATGGTTGCTAAATTGTAGACAGTAACTTTCATAAATAGTTGCTAAATTGTAGTCATTGACTTTCATAAATGGTTGCTAAATTGTAGTCATTGACTTTCATTAATGGTTGCTAAATTGTAGTCATTGGCTTTCATAAATGGTTGCTAAATTGTAGTCATTGACTTTCATAAATGGTTGCTAAATTGTAGTCAATCTTCTTCTTCTTCTTCTTCTTCTTCTTCTTCTTCTTCTTCTTCTTCTTCTTTTTCTTCTCCTTCGAGCTCGATTTTTCTTTCCTCTCTTCTTCTTTTCTTTTCTCCTTCTTCTTACTTCATGAATTCCTTTTTTCTCTTTTCTCCTCCTTTCTTTTTTATTCGATTCCTTAATTTCTTCTTCTTCTTCTTCATCCTTTCCCACTCTCCCATTCCTTCTTTTCGTTCTCTACCTCTTCTCTCCCTCCTATTCGCTTCTTTTCCATTCTCTTTTACCCCTTCATCCCTTTCTTTTCCTCTTCTTTCCCTTCTTTTCTTTCCCCCCTTATCATCTTTTTTCTTCTTTCTCCTTTTTTTCCTTTTTTTCTTTCCCCCCTTCCTCTTTTTCTCTTCCCCTCTTCTCCCCCTTCCCCCCCCTCCTTTTTTCCCCTTTTTTCTTCTTTCCCTCCTTTCCCTTTTCTTTTCTTATTTTCTTCCCTTCTTTTTTCTTCTTTCCCCTTCCTCCTTCCCTTCTTTTCCCCCCCCCCTTCTCCTTCCCTCTTCCTCCTCCAACTTTCTTCTCTTCCCCATTTCTCCTTCTTCCCATCCCCCCCTTTTTCCTTTTTTCCCTCCCTTCTTCTTCTAGAACCCTCCCTTTCTCTCTTCTCATCTCTTTCCTTCTTTTCCTCCTTCCCCTTCTTCTTATTTCTTCTCCTTCTCTTTCTTCTTCCCCTTTCCCAGCGCCTTCTTCTCTTCTCTTCCCTCCCTTCCCCTTTTCCCCCCCATCTTTCTCCCTTTCTTCCTTCTTCTTTCCCCCTCTCCTTCTCCTTCCTTCCTCACTCTCTTTTCCCCTTCATTCCCCTTCTTTCTTTTTTTTTCCCCCCCCTCCCCCCTTCTTTCCCTCCCCCCCCATTTCTTCTCCTCTTTCCCTTCTCTTTCCCCTTTTTTCTTCCCTTCTTCTCTCTTTTCCCTCCTCTGTTTCTTCTCACCTTTTCCCTTAACTCCCCCTTCCCCCCCTTCCCCCCCCCCCTTTCATTCTCCCCCCCTCCTTTCTTCTTTCCTCTACCCCCCCCCCCCCTTTTTCCCTTCTCCCCCCCCTCCCCTCTCTTTTCCCCCCCCCCTCCTCATTCCCTCCCAATCCTCCCTCTTCCTCCTCCTCCTTCCCCCCTCCCCCATTTCCCCTCCCTTTCCTTCTTCTCCTCTCCCTTTTCCTTCCCCCCTTTCCTTTTCCCTCCCCCTCAGGTCTATTGCCTCTCCTTCTCTTCCAATTCTTACTCTTCCCCCCCCCCCCCCTTCCCCATTCATCTTCTCTCCCTCCCCCCCCCCCTTTCTTCCTTCCCCTCCTCCCCCCCTTTTTTTCTCTCCTCCCTCTCTCCCCTTTCCTTCTTCTCCTTCTTTCCCTTTCCTTCTTCTCTTCTCTTCTCCTCCCTCCCCCTTTCCTCCCCCCCCCCTCGTTCTCCCTCCCCCCCTCTCTTCCTTTTCTTCCCACTAATTCTCCTTTCCCCTCATCCCCTTCCCTTTCCGACTCCCCTCCCCCCCCCCCTTTTCCTCTTTCCCTTCTCCTATCTTTCCTTCTTCTCTCTTCCCTCTCCCCCCCCCCCCCTCCCTCTCGCCCCTCTCCTTCTCCCCCCTCCTTCTTTTTTTCTCCCTTTTTCTTTTCCTTCCTTTCCTTTCCCCTCCTTTTCCCCCTTCTTCCCCCCCCTTCTTTCCCCTCCCCCTTCCTTTTCCCCCCCCCCCTTTTTCCTTCCTTTTCCCTCTTCTCCTTCCCCCCCTTCTCCCTATTCACCCCTCCCTCCCCCCCTTCCTCTTCCCCCCTTCTTTCCTTCTTCTCCTTCGTTTTTCTTCCTCTTCTTCTCCCTTCTCTTCCCCTTTCTCTTTTCCTCTTCTCCTCCTTCCCCTTTCTTTTTTCCTACTTCCCCCCTTTCTTCTTCTTTCTTTTCCCCCCTCCTCTTCCCTTCTTTTTCTTCCCCCCCCCTTCTCCTTCCCCTTCTTCCCCCCCCCCTCCCTTCTTTCTCCTCCTTCTCTTCTCCCTCCCTCTCCTTCCTCCCCCTCTCTCTCCTCTCTCCCCATCTTCTTCTCTCTTCTATCTTTTCTTCTTCTTTTCCCCTTTCTTTCTTTCCTCTTCCTTCCCCCCTCTCTCTCTCCTCTTTCTTCTTTCCCTCTCCACCCCTTCTTTCTCTTTCTTCTTTCCTCTTCTCTCCCAAAATTTCCCCTTTCTTCCCCCCTCTTTTCTTTCCTTCTTTTTCTTCTCCTTTTTTTTTTTTCCTCTCCTCTCTTCTTCTCCTTCTTCTCCTCCTCTTTTCTTTTCCTCCTTCTCTTCCCCCCCTCTTCTTAACCCCCTCCTCTCCTCTCCTTCTTCTCTTTTTTCTTTTTTTTCCTTTTCTTTCTCCTCTTTTTTTCCCTTCTCCCTCTCCTTTCTTTTCTTCTCCCTTTAAAAACCTCCTTTTTTTTTCTTTTCCTCTTTCCTCTCTTTTTTTTTCTTCTTCTTCTTTCTTTCTTTCCTTCTTCCTCCTTCTCTCCCCTTTCTTCTTTCTCTCCCCCAAAATTTCTTTCCCCTTTCCTCTTTTCTTCTTCCTCTTTTTCTCCTCTTTTTCTTCTTTCTTTCTCTTCTTCTTCTCTTTTCTCCCTTCTTTCTTCTCTCTCCCCTTTCTTCCCCACCCTTCCCTTTTCTTTTTTTTTCTTCTTCTTTTTTCTCTTCTCCCCCCCCTTTTCCTTTTTCCCCTTTTTCCTTTCTTTTCTTTTTTTTTCCCCTTCTTCTTCCTAGACTTCCCCTTCTTTTTTTTTTTACCTTCTTCCCCCCCCCCTTTCAAATTTCTTTTTTTTTTTTTTTTTTTCTTTCTTCCTTTTCTTCCTCGCCTTTTTTTTCTTTCTTTTTTTCCTTTTTTTTTCTCTCTTCTCTTCTTTCTCTTTCTTTTTCCCCCTTCCTCTTTTCCTTTTTTCCCCCTTTCTCCCCTTTTCTTTTTTCCCCTTTTTTTTCTTTTCTTCTTTCTCTAAATCTTTCCTTTATCCTTTTTCCTTTTTCCCCCTCTTTTCGTTCCCCCCTTCCCCCCCCTCCTTCTTTTCTTCCTTCTTTTTCCTTCTTTTTTTCCCCTTTCCCCCCTCCCCCTTCCTCCCCCCTTTTCCTCCCCCCTTTTTCCCTTTCCCTTTTCTTCACTCTTCCCTCCTTTTTTTTTTTTTCTCTCTTTTCTTTTTTCCTTTTCCCTCCTTTCTTTTTTTTTTCCTTCTTCCTTCTTTTTTTTTTCTTAACTCTTTTCTTTTCCCTTTTTCTCTTTTTTTCTTCCTTATTCTTCTCCATTCTTCCCCCTTTTTTTCTTCTTCAAAATCCTTTCTCTTCTTTCCTTTTTCTTCTTTTTCTTTTTTCCTTCTCCCTTTTCCTTTTTTCTTTTTCGGCTTCCCCCTTCCCCCCCCTTCTTTTTTTCCCCTTCCTCCTAATTTCTTTTTTTTTTCCCTTTTTTTTTCTTCTTTCTTTTTCCCCCTTCTTCTTTTTTTTCCCCCCTTCCTTCTTTCTTTTTTTTTTCTCTCCTTTTCCCCCTTTCTTTTCTTCCTTCCCCCCTTAACCCCCCCCCCCTCTTCTCTTTTATTCTTCCTTTCTTTTCTTTTTTCCCCCTTCTTTTTTTCTTTTTTTCTCTTTTCTTTTTCCTTTTTTTTTCAACCTTTCTTTGTTTCTTTTTTTCTTTTCTTTTCCTCCCCTTCTGTCCCCTCTTTTCTTTTTTCTTCTCCCCTCTTCCCCTTTTTCCCTTCTTTTCCCCTTCCCCCCCTTCCCCTTCTCCTTTTTTTTCTTTACCCCTCTTTCCCTTTTTTCTTCCCCCTTCCCTTCTTTTTTCTTTTTTCCCCCTTCTTCTTTCTTTCTTCTTTTCTCTTTTTCTTTTCTTCCTCTTCCTTTCTCCCCCCTCTCTTCCCTCTCTTCCTTCTTTCCCCCCTTTTTTTCCTTTCTTTTCTCCTCTCCTCTTCCCTTCCCCCTCCTTTCATTTTCCTTTTTTTTCTTTTCCTTTTTCCTTTTCCCCTTTTCTTTTTTTTTTCTTCTCCTTTCTTCCCCTTCCTTCTCTTTCTTCTTTTCTTCTTTTTTCTTCTTTCCTCCTTCCTTCTTCTTCTTCTTTTTCTTTTCTTTCCCACTTCTTTTCCCCTTTTCTTCTTTCCTCCTCTTTCTCCTTCTCTTTTTCTTCCCCCTCCTTTTTTCCTTTTTTCTTCTTCTCTTTTCTTCTTTTTTTTTTCTTTTCCCCCCCCTTCTTTTTTTTTTTTTCCTTTCTTCTTTCTCCTTCTTCTTTTCTTTCTTCTTTTCTTTTTTTTCCTTTTCTTATTCCTCTCTCCAAGCTCTTCCTTTCTTTTTTTTTTTTTCTTTTCTTCCTCTTTTTTCTTTCCTTTTTTTTCTTTTCTTTTTCTTCTCTCCCTTTTTTTTCTTTTTTTCTTAAAACTTCTCCCCCCTTCTTCTTTCCCCTCCCCTTCTTCTTCCTTTTTCCTTCTCTCTCTCTCTTTCTTTTTTTTTTTTTTTCTTTTCTTTTTTCTTTTTCTTTTTCTTTTCCTCCTTCCTTCTTCCTATCTTTTTCCCTCTAACTCTTCTCCCTTCTTCCTTTCTTCTCTTTCTTCTTTTCCTTCTTTTTTTTCCCCTCTTTTTCTTCCCCCATTCTTCCTTTTTCTCCTTCTTCTTTTTCCCCTTCCTTCTTTTTCCTTTTTTCCCCTTTTCTTCTTTTCTTCTCTTTTCCTTCTTCTTTCTTCTTTTTTTTTCCTCTTCTTTTTTTCCCTTCTTTTCTTTTTCTTCCTCCCTTTTCTTTTTTCCCTTTCTTTTTTTCCTTTTTTCCTTCTTTTCCCTCTTTTTTTTTTTTTTATTTTTCTTTTTTTTTCTTTTTTTTCTTTTCTTCTTTCCTCCTTTTTTTTTTTTCCTCCCTTTCTTCTCTTCCTTCTTTCCTCCCTTTTTTTTTTCTTTTTTTTTCTTCCATTCTTTCTTTCCTTCTTTTTCTTTTTTTCCTTTCCTTCCTTCTTTTCTCTTTCTTTTCTTTCTTTTTTTTCTTTTCTTTTTTTTCTTTTTTTCCTTTTCTTTTTCTTTTTCTTCCTTTTTTTTCTTCATTTTTTTCTTCTTCCCTTTTTCCTTTTTTTCCTTTTCTCCCTCCCTTTTTTTCTTCCTTAACATACCCTTTTTTCCCCTTCACCTTTCTTTTTATTCGTTTCCTTTTCTTCTTTTTCGGTTTTCTTTTTCCTTTCTTCTCTTCTTCTGAGCCTTTCTTTCTAATTCTTTCTCTCCTTTCCTCTTTCTTTCTTTTCTTCTCTTCTCCTTCCTTTCTTCTCTTCCTTTCCTTCTCTCTTCTCTCCTTCCCCTTAGCTCTTCTCTTTCTTCTTTCTCTTCTTCTCCGTCCCTCTTCTATCGTCTCTGGTTCAGTGTCTTCTTATGATCTTGATAAGGACGTTGGTGTTGTGGTGTCCGCTGTTACAGCAAGACGGGTAGTGAAAGTTGCCCTTTCGCGGCCGACAAGATGGGAGGTAGCGCAAGGACTTTTGTAGACCGGGTTGGCGATTTCCCACTTGATCCCCTACTCTGTCAGCCAACGCAGTGATGCAGCCTGTAAATAGACATGGACTTGAGGTGGGGTGAGGGGCTTGGTGATGACTCTGGTACGCTGACCCCTGACGCAATAAGTCAGAACACTATGGGGTCGCTAACTGCATTCCACTTTTGTATCGCGTCTTAGTGGGGGCTGGGGAGGGTGTAGGCAATGGACTTTCAAAAGAGGTGCTAAATTGTAGTCACTGACTTTCATAAATGGTTGCTAAATTGTAATCATTGACTGTCATAAATGGCTGCTAAATTGTAATCATTGACATTCATAAATGGTTGCTAAATTGTAGACAGTAACTTTCATAAATGGTTGCTAAATTGTAGACATTGACTTTCATAAATGGTTGCTAAATTGTAGACATTGACTTTCATAAATGGCTGTTTACTTAGAATAGAAAAAATGAAATGACACGAAATTATCAGTAAGGTGGAACTGATAACAAGAATCAGACAAATCCAGCGAAACAAGAGATCGGCGGTAGACACAGTGAGAAAATATGTTGATAGCCTTTCGAGATAGTTCTTGGTCTGTAACCCCCGGGGTAGGACAGGTTGAAGGAGACCGTCAAGGACACGGGGAAGAGAACTCCACACAGAACTGAAAGGGATCAAAAAGACGTGGAAAGACCTGGAGCGGATGGCACGTGACTAGAGTAATCGACATGAAAGACCTGGAGCTGATGGCACGTGACTAGAGGAATCGACATGAAAGACCTGGAGCGGAGGGCACGGGACTAGAGGAATCGACATGAAAGACCTGGAGCGGATGGCACGTGACTAGAGGAATCGACATGAAAGACCTGGAACGGATGGCACGGGACTAGAGGAATCGACATGAAAGACATGGAGCGGATGGCACGGGACTAGAGGAATCGACATGAAAGACCTGACATGAAAGACCTGGAGCGGATGGCACGGGACTAGAGGAATCGACATGAAAGACCTGGAGCGGATGGCACGGGACTAGAGGAATCGACATGAAAGACCTGGAGCTGATGGCACGTGACTAGAGGAATCGACATAAGTTCGTTGAAGGTCCATGCTCCTTGGGAAGATGCGGGTAGAGAATGATGAATGAAGTTGTAAAAATATGTTTTTCCTTTATGGTCATCCATTTCTATATTTCAAGAAATTTTAACATCTGTTATAATTCTTCTTCTTCTTTGATCCTTAGCTGCCAACCGTCAAAGCAGTCAGTGGCCATCACGCCTAGTGGCGTCTTGTAGGACAACAACAAATTGATTCCACTTTGCTCGGTCGGTGACCATCCTTCGTACAGTGCCCCAACTCTGGTTCATTCTTTGCATCTCAGCCTCCACAGTCCTCCGCCAGGTTGTTTTTGGTCAGCCTCTCTTTCGTTTTCCTTCATTGGTCCAAAGCATAGCTGTTCTTGTGATGGCATCGGGGTCTCTTCTGAGGACATGGGCAACCCAGTTCCAGCGTCTGCCAGCTATGATGGTGTGCATGTCCTCTTGCTTGCTCCGAGTAAGCAGATCTTGGTTGGTGATGGTATTCGGCCAAAAGATTCGGTGAATTTTTTCTTAGGCATGTTGTGTGAAAAGAGGACAATTTCCACATTTCCTTCTCTGTAACTCTCCAGCATTCCGCACCATAGAGAAGCACAGAAAGCACACAGCTCTGATATAATCTTAATTTTGTGCTTGTGCTGTATTGAGAGGACTTCCAGATGTTGTTTAGGCTAAAAAAGGCTGTTCTTGCCTTCTTCATTCTAATGTTGATGTCTTTGCCTGCCCCGCCGTCTGGTGTTACTATGCGTCCTAGGTATGTGAAGGTGTCTGTCTGTACCAGTTGCTGATTCCTTACTGATATGGGCTCAGGGTTGCTCACATTGAGCGTCATGACCTCTGACTTCTTTAAATTGATGTTCAAGCTCACCTGCTGGCTAAACTTATTAAGTCTATCCGTTTTTTTTCTGGATGTGTTGAAGTGAATGTGCTAGTAGTGCAATGTCATCTGCATATTCCAGATCTTCCAATGTAGAAAATGTAGTCCATCTTATTCCTCTTGGACTGCCCTCTGTTGTCTGGCGCATCACCCAGTCTATGACTGTTAAAAATAGAGTGGTTGATAAGGGGCATCCCTGTCTTCACCTCAAAGGTTAGGTTGCTCTGCCCAACACTACACGTAAAGTTGGCATAGAGGCTTTTTATGATTGACACTATGGAGCTTGGAATTCTATAAGCCCTCAGTATTTTCCATAAACTGTCCCTATGTATACTGTCAAAAGCCTTTTCAAAATCAACGAAATTAATGTACAGCTGTCTTTGCCATTCTGAGCACTGCTCTATAATGTTACTGAGGATAAATATATGATCTACACATCTTCTGTTCTTTCTAAATCCTGCTTGTTATTTCCTCAGTTTGTGGTCTACTGCTTTTGAGATTCTCTGTATAATTATCCTGCCTAGTATTTTGCTGGAAACTGAGAGAAGAGTTATTCCTCTCCAATTTTTGGCTAGCTCTGGGTGTGTCTTAAATACTCGTAGCTCTGCATTTAAGTTATCATGACCAGGAGCTTTTCCATTCTTTAACCCTTTGATTGCTGTGATGATTTCTTCCTTTCGTGGGATGTCTGTATTAACATCTAGATCATTTTCAACCTCAGGAACATTCAATTGTGTCTCTGGTGGTTCCTTATTCAGAGTTTCTCTGAAATGCTCTGCCCATCTTGTTTCCTGTCCCTCTACTGTCGTGGTGAGATTTCCGTGCTTATCTCTTACTAATGTAATGTTGTTTGCACCTTGTTTTCCGCTGATGAATTTAGTTATTTTGTATACTGTGCTTTGTTCATTTCTCAGTACTGCCTCTTCTGCCTGTTTTGCAAGATCGTCTAGGAAATTCCTTTTGTTGGCTCGGGTTTGGCGTTTAACTTCCCTGTCCAGTTGACTGTACTGTTCGCTACATAGTTGCTTTAACCTGGGGGACTTCGCTTCTGTTTTCTTTCTTTTCATTTCCTTTCTCATCTTTATGGTGTTTAGTGTTTCTGGTGTTATCCAGTCTTGCTTCTTCCTTTCCTGGAATCCTAAGCATGATTTGCTACTTTCCTTATATATTGTTGAAATGGTGTTGAAATTCTGGTCTATATCATCAGTCAATGTCTTTTCCTGGCTTTTGGCAAATTGATATCGTTTCTTAATGTCGGCCGCAAAAGCTTTTCTGGTAAGGGGGTCCTTCAATTTGCTGATGTCAAACCTTTTCTGTGTAGTTACAGTTGGTCCAGCCCTTCTTAGTTTCACTTTCAGTTTTGCTACTACTAAATGGTGATCGCTTCCCACATCTGCACCTCTTTTTACCTTCACATCTTGTAATGCATGTCTCCATCTACCGTTAACCATGATGTGGTCTATCTGGTTTCTGTTCCGACCATTTGGTGATTCCCATGTTAACTTGTGAATTTCCTTATGTGGGAAAAGTGTTCCTCCAATGACCAGGTTGTTAATGCTACAGAAACTTATTAGCTTATCCCCATTTTCGTTTGCTATTCCGCTGCCGCATTTCCCCATTGTTCTTTCATTATATGTATTGTGTGTACCAACTTTCGCGTTGAGGTCTCCCATTACTATAACAAGATCATATCTAGGTGTGTCCTCCATTTCTTTCTGCAGTTGTTGATAGAATTCATCCTTGACCTCCTCATCGCTATCATTCGTTGGTGCGTAGCATTGTATTATTGTAGTGTTGGTGAATCTCCCTCTCAGTCTCAATCGTATCAGTCTGTTGTTGATGGGTTTCCATTCCAGTAATGTCCTTTCTATCCCTTTCTGTAGAATAATGGCTACGCCTTCACTGTGCTGTCCATCCTCTCTTCCAGAGTAAAGTACTGTTTCTCCTGTTGCTGTTTTAACTTTTCCTGCCCCTGTCCATCTGCTCTCGCTTATCCCCAGGATGTGTAACCTATAGTTTCTCATTTCTGCCGTGACCTGTCTTAGTTTACCTGTCTCGTACATTGTCCTGACATTCCAAAATCCTATTCTTGTATCCTGTTTTGCGGTCAGGACATCCGTTTTCATGTCAGTGGCTTCCTTTCGGCTTTCACCACTGACAGTCATACGAGCCACAGACTCCGAATGTCCATCCCGCAGCAAAGTTTGTTCATTTGGTGTTGTTTCCGTAACTTCATTATTTTTTTTACATAGACAGGGGTGTCAGCCCTATGCTTAAACCCCCAACCTGGAGGACCAGGGTACAACTTTTGTCTAACCCCTACATCATCGCGTCACATCCAATATATTATAATGAAAATCACATACACTATTCACATACTCTAGAAACACCAACCGTCTCCCTCAACGGATGGCCACAGACTCCCCTTTAACAACTCAGTATTCTTCTCTGACACGTATGCTAACTTCATTCACTTCGCACGCTTTTCTCATGTCCTGTAAACCTCAATTCACACATGAACGCCCCTGAGTATTCTTCAACCATACTCTGCGTGCTTCTAACAGTGAACTTTTAAATGTCACATTCCAAGCTTGCATACTTCAATAAAAATACACTCTAAACAGAGTTACACCATTCTCTACCCATACACATGTATATACACGTCATGTATCTCATGACCTTAACCTACTTACTAACAAACTCCAGCCCCGTACACCAAAATCCTTAACACCTAACTGTAACTTCGAATATGACTTGACAACATTACTGTATCATTGTTGTTTACTTTAGCGACATATGCCCCTCTTTAAGATTGCATAGAAATGTACATGGACACTGAGTATTAGAGGAGGGCGAAAGGACCGAAGATTGAGGTAATTTTTTTTTTAAATGTAGTCCCTTATCAGAGGTTGCCGTAGGGGTATGAAGTGTTAGAGACTTCATATTACTAAATTCGAGCTCTATGAAGTGTGGTGACCAGTTACTGTCCTCGCTACCTTTGCCTTCACTAACTCCAGAGCGAAGCCAGATACCCGTTTACAGCTGGGTAAATGGAGAGTGACGCTATCCCGTTTTGAACCTAGTAACGTTGCCTCCAGAAGCAAGCGCTCTAAACACTATGCAAGTCGACGTCCAGATAAATAAAAGCCGATGCAAACTGACAGTGTACAAGACACATTTTTTATTTTATATCATGGGCAGGAAAAAAAGGAGTATTCTTCAAATTACTCATCTTAATAAAGGTAAGCTAATAAGAACAATAGTTACTAAAAAGAAAGGTTCGACACTAATGAGTCGAACAATGGAAGCCGCCCCTATTACTTACAACGAAAAATAGGTTTAAAAAGAAAGAGGGGCGCTATAAATAATGCAAGCTGTGCAACAACTGAGTGAAAAAGTTTGAGCGCAAGTAAGGCAGAAATACAAAAAGTGCTCCAAACTATTCGAAAAAGATATGGTTGAATGTAATCAGCAAGAGAAAGTAATAGAAACGGTAGAAATGTTAGAAAAAAGGGCGAGATCGATGAGTAGCCAAAAAAAAAAAAAAGAAGACACAAGATGTTTAAAAAAAGGGTAGACAAAGAAGATGAAAATGATGAAGAAACATGGGAAGGCCAGAAAAAGATTTAGGAACCAAAAAAAAACATAAAATTAATTTTCCATTCATTCTATTGCATAGAACGAAAGTGGATGATCACTTATCATTAATTCGTCATGTCGTCCAAAAAATATAAATTTGTGAATTATATGACGAATAACTAATTAACGATATCTGGTCAATACGCTTTTTATTCTATGCAACAAAAATATGGACCATTTATCTTCTGTTTTTATTGTATTTGGTAACAAGAATGAAAACGATCCCTAAGATATGTTTTTTTTAACACACAGGCCATATTAAAAAAAAATGATGCCTAATATCAGCTACTGAGACCAGATCACAGGTCATTATTTTCCGGCTACGCACTGGATACAACAGACTGAGGTATCATCTATACTATAAGTACAGGATTGGTGCAACAGATCTCTGCATCTGTGGCTTCAGCCCCCATAACAGCCCAACATCTGCTGCAGCCCTGCCCAGTATACAGCAGTGAACGGAGTAGAATATGGCAACAACCCACCTCTCTCCACGAAAAACTGTTTGGGGATGCCTTTATTAGAGTCATTAATGTAGAAGTCTTAGTGCCAACAAGGAAGACGAAAATAAAATATACTTCAGTCACTCTAAACGCCTAATGTGAAGCTACAAAAAAAAAGAAGTTATCATCAATAGAGCTGTTTATTCACGTGGAACTGGAATCCAGACCCCCGAACACATTCTCCAAAACTGCGCAACCCATAATGACTCATGACGTCTGACCTGGCCAAAGGGTGCTGAGCTCCAGCAGAAGCTATGGGGCTGCCGCGCTGACCTGGAAAAGACTGTGGACTTGGTCCTGGCGACAGGCCCGCAGATTTAGCATGACTACAAACTGAACGCAAAAGAAGAAGAAGAAGAAGAAGAAGAAGAGCTGTTTAAACCAAACGATTCGCTGAAATAATTGCGTCAAGAAACATGGTGATTTAATCGACAAATCACCATTCACTATCCGGCGCCAGCCCCTTCATATACCGAACACAATATGTATTCAAAGCTCATTATTTTTCTTACTTGAGAACTCTTTATTTCCACATATTTAACACCATTTAAGTTGTTATATAAAATCGCCTGCGTAAATGCCGGAGAAAAAAGTGAAAGATTAAAATGGAGGATAGAATGGAGACAGCAGGGTTCAGCAACAAGCTGAAAAATTTAAGAGACTAACAGATCATCCAATGTGCCATAGAATGAATGCTCATAGAAGGCAAAGACTAAAACGAAGCAACTTTGTAGAATCAACCAAACTACAGATGAGAACAGTTTCCATAAATGCAATTTCAACTATTAAACGATCTACACTGCACCCAAGCTTCCAGTTGGGAAACAACATCATTTCCCTGAAATGATAGAAAACATTCCTGTAGTTGAAAGAAAAAAAAAGAGCCAGACTTGCAACAGAGAGAAAATCCATACCGACAAAATACATAGAGAAATATTACCCACGCAACACCTGGACCAATGCATACACAGATGGATCAGCAACAAATGCAACAGAAAATGGAGGTGAAGGTGTCTTTCTGACCTTAAGCACTGGTGCGCATAAAAAGCTGTCAGTGGCAATAGGACAATTCTCAAGTAACTTCAAAGCAGAAACAGAGGCCTTGAAAACTGCAGCAGAGGTTATAATGAGAGAGGAAAACCCAGAGAGACAAGTTGCTTTCTTTACCGATGCACAGTCAGTAACTGCAGCGTTGAAAAGCCAAAATAATACACACCTGGATGACCTCCGAATAGTGCTCCACAAACTATGTCAACGGTTCAAAAGTGTTGTGATCCAATGGATCCCATCTCATTGTAACATCACCGGCAATGAAGAGGCTGACAGATTGGCAAAGGAAGGTGGAAATCTACCTCAGCCTGATGAAAGCGTAACTGTCGAGGAGGCAAAAAATTTTATCAGAATCAGATAAAGAAACAAATGGGATGTAGAGCATCCAGGCCACAAACAGAATGATGCACACTACCAGCTCAACAGAAGAGAAAAAGTGGTAATCTTCAGATTCCGTACTGGCCACAGCAGATTGAGATACCATCCAATCAAGAAGCTAAAGATAGGAACTACCGATCAATGTAACTGTGGCACTGATAAAATGACTGCTGTACGTTTGCTTCAAAGTTGCCCAACATATGCGGAACAGAGAAAGCGCATAAGGCCGACACCAGTACCTTTCTTGGAAAAGCTCTACGGAGATTCAAACAGCCTCAAACTAACTACTGCTTTCTTTGAAAACATTCAAGTGGACGTCTGAGGGTGTACGAAGAAGAAGACAAAAAACAAAATGAACTAATGGTACGGAGTTGCTGGAAAAGTTTCAACTTCCGACAGTGAGTAGAGCCCAGGGATTTTGAGCATCAAAGATATGAAACGCGACAAACATCAAAAACGATTTTGATCTTTAAAAAAAAATGGCTAAAAGGAGGAAGAAGAAGAAGAAGAAATATGATAAAGTTGTCATAGTATTACATAACAATACTATTATAGGCACATTTGTTCACCCCAGTAAAGTTAGTCCGTGTATATTATAATAACGAGTCTAGGAGACAAGACTAGCGTTGGTGGATGAGTGTGACAAAGTCTATTACCTTGTGATACAAGATTTAGCTGCGTGTGACGTATAATGGAAATATAGCCTACAGTATCTGACAGTCTTTCGTGACCTCGTTAGCGTTCTATGATTTGCTAGCAAAACCATGCAATTTTCTGCCTGTCTTACTCGCCTTTTAATCCACGCCTCTTTTCCTTGACCATAAACAAACGAAGTTGTTTACCAACTTTCGCGACCTGCCAGTCATAACAGGGAGCGAATGAGGTTTGTTTACCCAAGTTTCTCACGCGAGCTGATCTGTCAATCATCGATGCCTGACAGACCACACGTGAAGAAACCGAAGACCCTTTGAAGTTCGTACTCAGGATAGCCGGGAATTTCCCGAGTGGCTTTGATGTCGAGTCGCGGGGCAAAATCTTCGAGAACCCGTTAGACTTGAGAATTATTCTGATGTCGATTAGCAACGCTGAGACAGAGCGACCGTAAAACCTTTTATCTGGGGAACTCTGTTCACGATTCTCTCGATTCACATGGTAATGTGAAAAGTAACGTCACCTATAGATCAGAGAGCCAATAATATATATAAACTGTGGTTTCTTAAACTTGCTATCAGTTGTCGCTCAGAATTTTGGATAGTCTAAGCACGTATTCTAGAACCATTGTGGAAGATGTGTTAATAGCATTCTGTGGGGATTGTTTCATTTCTGATTTGTGGTAATAGAAATTAGCATTTACGTGATTTAACGTGTTAAGTTTACCATTATAATTCACTTGGACTTTTTTGTTAGAACTAGTGAAATAAAATAACGCGTAGCTATTTTTTTTTTAACCAGATGTGCAGGTATAATGTAATTTCCCTCACCCGCTTTCTCACACAAGAAGAGACGTTTCTAGCTGACTGAGTATATGTTAGGCGCGACTATAGTGACAGAATAGAATTCACGTTTATTTCATTGTGTGTATTTATTATAAGTGACTATTGTTTAATATCATACGACTAAACAAACAGACTCCGAAAATTTAATATCTATTAACGACAGGCGATATTTTGTAAGTGCGCGTATGAACAATTAAATAATAATAGACATTGTACGCTGATCGTTAACGCGAGCCAGAGGGGGAGGGCGCATACCTTCACCTGACCTAGACACGCCGCGCTAGCGCAAGCTGACCGGATAGGAATAGGCTAAAGACACCTTTTCCTTTTAATTTTAATCAGGACTGACGGAGTGGATAAGAGATCGTCTTGTCCCCGTCTGTGTGCATATATGTAGATATATAGAATTGTAGCATTTTTTTCTTAAAGGTTCTTTTATTCTTAAGCAAATCTGAAGTTCGCTGTTTCAAAATCGCACTCACCATAGAGACAGCCGATAGGATTTTATTAAATTTATTTGTCGAGGATGGACTGGGGCCAATTTGGGCACTAAACACTGACATTATCTATATATTTATATATATTCAGGATAATAGTATTTCCAAGGGATATCACCAAGAGTAGGTAAGGAGTGAGTGAGTGGCCACGTATGACAGAGAGTGAATATTTTTCTTTGTTACAGGAATGTAATCATCCTTGATTTTGCTTTAAAATTGTTTACTTTACTGAGTAGCATTTATTAGGAACTTCGTTTACCTTACTGTCTATTCTGTAACATAGTGCTAACCTTTGACCTTTGGGTTATTAACTTTTTGGGTTCTTTTCTCAAGAGGGGGAGGGCACATTTATTCTGTTATTTTCCTGTGTATGTAAATCTAATTTTATTTGATCTTTCTTTAGATATTTGATGTTGTCAAGTTTAATGATAATAAACAACAAAGAAAACTTACTTTGTGTGTTGGTCAGACCCATACCAAATTAACCGTCGTTTTTTTACGTTTGTGTGTCTTGTTGTCACATAGCTGTGTGTGTTTGTAGATAAACTTATATTTCTATGTATAGGGAGGGAAAGATTGTCTTGTACTAAATTATAGTCGTATAGATAGGATGGAATAGAGAAACTCACTCATTCCATTTCTCACACCTTTCTTTCTCACGTACTTATCAACATCCACTCTACTCAGACGGGCCAAAAATAACTCTCAAACCGATCCGTACGACACTGCGTATCAGGTTAATCGATCTGATCATACATGTGAGAATCTGCAGCAGTTGAATGGTAACAAACAGTAAACATTTCTGAGACTTTCCATAATTAATTAATTTCCTTCTTGTCTCCCTAAGGAGCATCAACGCTAACCACTAGTGCAACACTTCCCGTGCAGGAAGTCTAAGCCAAAAACGTTAACGTACGCTCGTATTAGTGGCTTTTGTAGTAATTTATTTCACATGATCTGACTGTCAGCCTCATGTATTAGTTCACTTTTACGGCATGCCGGTCTGAACAGTAGTCATATGCTTTATTTACACCCCCATCCTTAGAGATTCCGGAAACTACAAGAGGTGTTTCCTGTGTCCTTAGCACCAGTTAGTGTAAAACGCTTCTATCATGGCGGAACTCACTACTACATCATAGTCACCGTTGTAGATTAAGACTTTATAGTTGTCCATTATATAACGGCATGATCTCCACTAATTTGTCGTCGGGTTTTTCCCTCGTGACGTAGTTTTCCATTGATTGGTCAAAAACACGATCAATTGGCCTTAAGTTTTTCGTTAATTTAGAGAATGCATACATGTCATTTCCCGCGCTAATGTTTTTGAATATTCTGGCGATATTATCCTTGTACTTTTCCATATCAGCATGGCTGATGACCCCTACAGCGTACAGATAGTCGAAAAAAGCTACACTCATTGTCGCAGGGTCGAAAAAAGGGGCTCCTAGTAAAATACCTGTTAGAGGAATCTCAGCGCTTGCATTGTGTCTTTCTATGTGAATCCTATGAGCTAGAGCTGGGACATACTTTCCAGCGTAAGATTGGCCCCCGAGGTAAAACCTTCTGGTCTTGTACTCAGGAAACAACTTGAAGAACTGCAGGACAAAGTTGTAAAGATCATGTGTATATCCTGCTTGTGTGAACATGTAATATTCCTTCCCCGTTTCTGAGTAACTGTAGCCAGTTCCTACAGGATTGTCAACGTACACAACGGAGAACTGTCCCACCCAAGTGTGGTTGCGAAGTCCGTAGGATAAATTATACTTCTCTCGGTTTGCTTCCAATGGTCCATGTTCCCAGAACAGTCCCAACATGGAAGAAATCCCTGGGCCACCGTTGAGCCACATTAAAATTGGCGCTTCTGTGTTTTGGCGAGATGGAAAATGCCAGAAGAACAGATGATTTCCTAGCTGTCTATCTACAGTGATGTAGCCAGCATGACTACACATTTCAGAGCTAAACTTTTCCAACTTCACCTCGCTCAGAGCTCGTGCCGTTTTTATATCACCTTTATCAAGCAATGGCGTAAGAAGCAGTGAATCTTTATCAAGAGGTATACGAACAGTGGAGATGTTCGTTGCAGACAATAGAGAAACTATTACAGCTGCAGTTGTGTATGTAACCATCTTTGAGAACCAATCGTTGTCTGCCATGAGCTAATGGGACAAAATATTTAATCTAGATTAGTAAAAATAATGGACATAACTGTAACGAGGAGTTCAAGAAAATAATATTAATAATAATAATAACAACGAAATAAATAGTAATAATAATATGGAGCTGTCGATCGCACCAAATGGAGATGATCCCTACGGTACTACCTCAGACTGCGAGAAAAGAAAGTTATTAAAACAAGCAGAAAAGAAGAAGAAGGCGCTGAAAGGTGCACAAGGCAAAAAAAGAAAAAAACCAGCTGAGGGCTATTACCTCAAGGACGCATCATTCCTATAATAAGTTATAACTGGGGTTGATGCTTAATAACAATAATAATAATAATAGATACAAATTGTAACCATGCACTCAAACACGTAACGTTGTGTCAGCCACAGTAACAAACAGGAAACAAAAGACATGAGACAAAAACAAGAATTATAAAGAGGTTACGAGAAGTTGTAAGAAGGTTATAGCTTGAGATAAAGGTAAAGGTAGTCTCATAGCAGATGCTGCCGTATGGCAGTGAAGTGTTAGAGACTTTAATATACAAGGTCCAGCATCGAGAGGTGGGAGTGACCAGTTACTTTTCATTCCCTAACTCAAGAGTAAAGTCAGGTACTCACTTACAACTAAGTACTGGAGCATGTCGATACCGTAAATCGAACCCGGCACGTTTACCGCGAGAGACCACCTGCCTGTCAATCAAACTCCCATATCTTGGAATTTTATATGATAATTGATGTAAACGTCAACCAAAAATTGAAAATAAAATTGCAATAAATACCCTAATTGTCAAATAAGTTCGGGTCGATGTCTTCTTCACTACGGCAGTAATCAGTTACATTTGTTGTATGTACTGATTAGCTGGAATTTCCGGGGATCGACACATTTAATTATCTCTTATCAAACAGATATTTGGTATTTACAACCATTTGACGCTCCTTTTTGGGATAATTCGTCACCTTCGCTCTGCGCTTCTCAGCTTTGCTAAGATTAGCGTAGGTAAATCCCAAATGGGCCTGGTCAGTTTTCGCATAGTTTTGTTTGCACAACCCGTGCCAGGCGATAAAATTACTCGCCCGCAGACGGATAGAGAGATTACTTGTCTGAGCGACACCTTTTGAACAGACATGAATGATATCATCATTTCCTATCCACCCGTTTCAGAGACATTGCTTTAGAGGAAAGTAATATGTACATCCGAAACACATTTTCGAAAGAGTGTACGGACTTGTCACTTCCATACATAGGAGACGTGACCTTTTGCATCACGCAAATAATTTTCCATGTCGGAATAATTCTGAATTACCCTACCTAAATATTCAGTTTTGAAACGACTGGCGGGTGTTCGAAATAGAGGAACCACCAAATTCCTGATTGGACCCTGCCTAAATCGTAAACAAAGTACTGCGGGGGAGGCGAAGTGCAAAATAACCTGATTCGTTTGCAGTTTTAAGGCACTGGAAAAATTTCGCCTCCCGCCAAGACGACAACTAGACGGCCAGAGTTAGAATCAGAATTCCATTTATCAAACCGGACTGTGTTGGAGCATTTTGAAGGACAAACAGTCCAGGAAAACTCTATCATTTTAATAAGGACAACCGGAATCTGAGGAAACTGAACATACAGAGTCAAAGTGGGAGTGTTTTGTTAAAGTAACTACCCCAAAAAACACGTGTAAAAGGCATCTGCAAGTACCTTAACCTACTTCTCTGAGCAAACCGTCTGTGAGCCAAGATTGGCGTAAGTTGTACATTTTACATTCTATATTTTTCATTACTAACATGTGAACTAATATGTATATGTTGCCATGTGAATATTAATATGTGAAAATTGTTAGTGGATATCCAATTCAGTTGAAGCTGGCAACCTCAGCATATAGAATGATGATTTCATGAACCACCATTGCAAGGGCTGATGACTGCTTTATTGCTAGTTTCTTTGAGAGAACTAAACAGCATAGGTAGTTCCAAGTTCCACATGGAGCAGGGAGAGAAAGATGAAAGAAATGATGTACATTCTAATTATATTTACATTTTCAAACCAGTGTAAATGTCTATGTAAACATGTTCACTTTGAAAATAATGAAAAACTTATTCAATCTAAATTGCGAACATTTTTCAACCAGTGTAGATGTAAATGTAAACATATTCTATCTATACTATTAACCTTTTCATTTGAATGTAAAGTAAATAAAAAGCTATTCAATTTAAATGTAAAGAAAGTGTTCTCTCGAGGGATCAAGCTTAATTCTCATTGAGGGTAAAGTCACATAACTATGTGTCGGGAAACCCAGAGGGTATTTGTTTCTATTCATTTACCATACTAGTTGGTGGTACCAGTTGAGGGTACTATCTCTGGAACAAGAAGGGTACAAGTGGTCTGAGGTCGAAGCTAGATACCATAATCAGACGGGGCTTCAAGATGCGGGACCAACTTTGTAGACACTCCCTGACACTTCTGGGAACGTGTTGCGCCTTACAACCTTGACCAGTGACGAGCGAGATCAGCGATCCAGTCTACCAAGAACCAAATCATCAGAAGGAGCCGAACCGTCACTGACCGCTAAGTAACACATAAAAACTGCCAAGTGACCTCCTTTACAAACGACCATAATATCACACAGTGATGATAATTTTCTGATAAATAATTATTCATTTTTTAAAACCTTGTTAAAACCTAAATTATTATTAAACCTGTGATTTGTAAATATAAAAATTTGACGTCGATTTAGTAATTTTAAATTTACTGCATGTTTGTCTCAGTCAATTTACTAAATACACTATAACCAGAGATATACCATAATAAGAAGAATTCCACTCAGTAAATCAGGGTGGGAGCTTGAACGAGCTGAAATTAATAAGTGCTTAATTCTTCATAAAAGGCGGTGGTTTAGATATAAGTTAACAATTGCCCTGCCCAACGCAGCATTGTTCTTGACTTCTGAAATATCTTATGAAAACTCCCTTGAGATAGAAGCATCACTATCCTTCTATCTACAACTCTGCCAAGAGAAATTTTGTGCGAAGGCAGACACATTTGAAGACCCATATTAGATATTCTTGAGTTTTGGCCACTGTTTTATCACTACTGCAAAGCAGTGGAGGCCATTCCATGACATTAATTATAACTGAAAATAGGTTGAACAGGGTAGATTAAACAGGGATGTTGGGTGACCGTAAGCAAATCAATCCAGGTATTTGTGTGAGTAATACTACCATTAAGGAGGCTTTGCCTGTTGCTTTTGCCTCAACATGGATCAATAAGGATGATAGGCAAAGATCCCACAGTCTTGACAGGAATTTTGGTCCAAGCAGGTTCAACAACTCAGAATCTTACAGAGGTGGTCAACCCTATCGAATCAGTCACCTCAAAATAGAAGCAACTACCAACAATTTCAAAGAACACAACCGTACCAACAAAATCAAAACCCAGGATGGAGAAGGTAGGAAAATTTTGTTCCATATAACAGGAACTGGAATAGTTATAGATCTAACCAACATTCCACTTCGCCCAGGAATATCACAAAACAACAGAAACCAAGGGAATTCTTTTAATAACCAGGGACATCAATCACGCTCACGTAATGTTATGCATTCCAACTACCATGCAAATTCAGCACAGATTGCTAATACATCTGAGCGTACTCAGGACAATACTATTGTTAATCAATCTACTTCATGTTGTTCATTTGACTTCGATGTTGCTTCACATTGACCTGACTGCCAAACTTTTTTTCCGCCAGTGTTACATGGTTATTAAGATGTAGTCATCCTGATACGTGTACAGCATGGGGCATAATTATATGATTACTTGAAGCAGCTTCTTCTGCAATAAATGCTACAGTTTGTATTTCAGTAGCCTGGCCTGGTAATAATGTTATAAGAAGTTCCTAGGGATCTGAGGCCGGTTCATTAGCCCGCCCTCACACAGTACACTGGTTAAAAGCAATCACAATCCAACGGCCAGTTTGGACAGTTCACAAAACACTTTATTATCTCACGAAGCTCCACTTTGACATCTAAAGAGTATGTTCATACATAGGTTTCGTTTCTAGCAAGGTCTATACATTGTCGAAGTACCGTCTAGTACTAAGGAAACATGGCGATGACATTTTCACAGTATTTATTAATAAAACACCACTCACTTTCTCATCAGCATCCTCGTACAAACTAGCATATATAAACTAGCGTTGACGCACGGATTTGTATGCGTAACCTAATGATGGTAAAACCTCATGCATGCAGAGGGAATATCATATACTCTTTGGAACAGAAATACACAGGTGGCTTACACAGTGAAACGCCATATCTCGAATGCCGACAGGGCACGCTAGCTTGGCCGACTTTCAGACTTTATCGTCTGCATACATAATCAGCAAAAGTACTGACGTCACTTCCTAAAACCAGGACAACCGTCCATAAACAAATCAACTAGGAAGTGACCATCGACAATAAATGTTATGGAATTTACTCATAACACATCCATTACCTGCTGTTACTGCATTGTCAGCTCATGGTGGAACAGGCTCACTTCAGTTCCACAGGGGCCTGTTGAATAATACTCAGGTGTCGGTATTAAGAGATTCTGGCTGCACTACTGCAGGATTTCGTCACTCACTAGTGCATCCCTCTCGTTGAAATTTAAACCGCATTTTCAGGCAGGGTATGTTCCCGAAGAATCCAATTTTGCACATGATTCGCATTGCTCTGGCCATATAGGCTACTCTAGGACAAGGTCCAGAGTGCTATCTTCTTTCTTTGGTCAGGAGTATCTAGGGATGTTGCTGCTTATTGTCGTTCTTGTGTGACTTGTCAAGAGGTAAAAGCGAGGGGAGCTTATCATATGGCACCAATACAGGCCTGTGATATACCTGTACGCCCCTTCGAAAAGATGGCCGTAGATATTATCGGTCCATTTTTTGTTATGTCGGCTAGAGGACACAGGTACGTGCTCACATGCATTGACATGCGCACTTGATGGCCGGAGGCCATACTTCTTAAAAACATCTCCACCTTAGACATAGCCAATGCGCTTTTCTTAATCTTTTCACGACTTGGTTTCTCTCGTAAACTTCTCTCTGATATAGGTACTCAGTTTGTGTCTGACGACATAAACAGGGTCATGTATCAACTTAATATTGATAGACCGCTTAGCAGTGTTTACCACGCAATGAGTGACGGAATGGTAGAACGCTTAAATCTCACATTAAAACAAGTACTGGGGAGGGTTACTGTTAAATTTCCTCAAGATTGGGACAGAGTTTAACCGGCCGTGCTGTTCGCATACCGTGAGATTGCCAACGAGTAGACCGGCTTCTCGCCCTTTGAGCTCGTATTTGGGGTTCAACATCGAGGTCCCATGTCCCTAATCAAAGATATACTCACCGACTCAGATATGACTCAGAATATCCAATCATCATATGAATACGTCGTTAATCTCCGGCGTAAGATTATTGATGCATGCCAAGTGGCTACAGCTTCCTCTGAGGCTGCTAAAGCAAAATCTCGCCAATTCCAGAACCGAAACAGACGGTTAAGACAATTATTACCTAGCGATGAAGCTTTCGTTTTATTACCAAGAAAAGGAAATATATATCCTATTGCTTGGAATGGTCCTTATAAAGTACTTTCCCGCATTTCTGATGTTGATTATGTTTTAGATATAAAAGGAATGAGGAAGACCTTCCATATCAATATGCTTAAAGAGTTTCATACCAGACCTGAATCCTTCAGTCTATATTCCACGCAGTTGACGAGCCTACGAGGCATCATGAACAGTACTCTTCTCTTTCTGTCATCATGGAGGAGGAATCTTCCTTCCCTGATCTTCCCACGAACCTTCCTGTCTTACCTCTCCAGGCAACTGAGACATGGATGGATGTCACCATTTGTTCTGATTTGTCTTCTGACCACCATCGCCAAGTCTCAAATCTTCTTCGTTTATTTCCGGATGTCCTTACAGACATCCCGGGGCGCACTTCTGTCATTTCTCACGACCTTGTTCTCACAGACGATCCCCTAATTAGATTACGCCATTACCCTATACCCATCCACTATCAGGTTCAGGTTGAAAATGAGCTGGATGAGATGATTCGTCTAGGGATTATAGAATCCTCTACTTCTGTATATTCTTCTCCTATCGTTATTGTTAGGAAAAAAGACAACAACATAAGATTGTGCATTGATTATCGTAATGATATTACTGTGTTGGATGCTGAGCCTCTACCTTTGCTAGAAGATCTTTTATCTCGTCTTGCTAAGGCTCTCTTCTTTACTAAACTTGATCTCACCAAAGGATACTGGCAAGTTCCTTTGATGGATAGAGCCAAGCCACTCACAGCTTTCACCACACCACGTGGTTTATACCAGTGAAGTTTTATGCCTTTCGGACTTATGAACGCCCCTGCCACGTTAGTCAAGATGATGAGAAAAATTCTTTCTCGCAAGCATGACATTATCACCTATACCGATGACATCTGTTTGTTCAGTACCACTTGGGAAGAAAATTTCTTAGTTCTGAATTCGCTATTAGATACCTACGTCTCCATCATCTAACTGCTCACCTACTAAAAATCCATATCGCTTTTGGAGAGATTTTCTTTTTGGGTCACAAGGTGGGTCACGTATTTCTTCAGACCGTACCACAGAATGTGTCTAAGATTCTCAATGTGTCTAACCCCACTACGAAAAAGACAAGTCCGTAGTCTTCTTGGCTTAGTACAGTTCTACGGTAGATTTGTAGCTAATTTATCTTCTATCACTGCAGATCTCTCTGCTCTTCTTAGAAAAGGCTTACCAAATCACGTACACTGGACACAAAAGTGCCAGGCCGCTTTAGATCATATTAAACATTTATTCTCTATACCTCCAATACTGAGGTTGCCAGATAAAAATTTAACCTATTATCTTCGAACAGATGCTAACTCCAAAAGTCTTGACGCTTCACTTATGCAGGAATTTGAGGGTACATTAATCCTACTTTGTACATCTCGAGAAAACTTACTGATGCCGAGCGAAATTACTCCGTGATTGAGAAAGAACTGCTCGCTGTGATTTGGGCTGCACTGAAACTGGAACAATGTCCTCGGTGCCCCATCTATCATTCAATCTGACCAAAAGTCTCTCTCGTTCCTAAAGAAGTCTAACCATAAAAACCCAAAAATTGCTAGATTCGCCATTCTTCTTCAGCCATTCCAGTATGATATACAGGCTATACCAGGTCCTGCAAATGTCGTTGCTGATGTACTTTCTAGATGCCCACAATCAGAAACTAAACTCTCGAATTAACTGTGATGTTTGAGCTATTCATAGCACACATATGGAATTTTTGTGCTCATCCACCAGAACTTAATCTGATAGTATCGCTATGAACATTTGGTACGCAATTATGGTACACTCACTCCTCGTGTTGACAGTGTCTGATACTTCCAGTATAATAAAGAAGATCGTTGAACTTGATCGTTTTGTCAAAAACTTTATAAGCCTATGGACGATATTAACATTTGCAAATGCTTCCAGCCTGACGCAGGAATGTTTTCAACTACGAAGTTGTGATACTTTTTCATGAGAACAGTTTTTTAACTCGGTTCAGATAACCACATGAACACTGATTTCAGCATTTATTGTTAGCAAGAATGTCTTTGGAAAATGATTCCAGTGATTTGACTATCTTTTTAATGGACACTCATCAATCAGAAGCTTATTTAAATCCCTCAGGATTTGTGAACTTTAAATAATACTAAAATTGTTGCTCCAACTTTAATAATTACTATGTTACATTTAACTTTTCAGTATCATTGATTAACAATTTCCCACTGTATTTTATTAATTTTTCTATATTTTGTGCCATTTTATTTTTCTCTAACATTATTTGTTTACTTTAGTTTCCTTATCTTATCTTCATTATGCTATCTTTATCATTATTGTTTAATTTAGCAAATTTTTTCCATTCCATGAATGCTTGTGTACTTGTGCATTAAATATTTTTTTCATATTTTCATTGCCCTTCTAAGGGGACATAACAATTAATTAATTTATCATGCACTTTACCAATGTGGGTTAGTTACCTTATTTTCTTGTATCTTCTAAGATTTTATGTATGCTTTCTATACATTTTCTTTCCCTCTTGTTCGTTTTTATTGAACGTGCATTGATTGTACATATGTTTTCTTTATCTCCTTGACTGATGACTTCACTTGACTTACGACAATCTTTCTTGCATTATTACTTTAATATTAGTACATAAGGTGCAAACTGACTGTGACTAGGATATTTCTATTTGATGTGGCCTTTTGTATTGCAGGGCAGAAATGTAAAAAGACAATTATGCCTATTTCTTTACCCTGATGAAATAAAGATTTCGTTCGTTCGTTCGTTCGTTTTAATTCTCAGTGTGTAATTAATTTTGGCCGCTTTTTCCGATCCGGAAATGTTGAAAAAAAAATGAATTTGTTTTTTTTTTTTTTCAGGGGGAAAAGGGTGAATTGTTAAGAATAAAATTAATATGTTATAATTTGTTGCTACACGCAGGCATATATCCATTGATTTGAGGAGATATGGCTGTCTGTAGTAAAGTCGTTTTTGTGTGTACGATTTTTCCCTTATATTGAACGCCGCATAACTTGTTACGTCACCGGTCACTAATGATGTAATACATCACGCGCTTTTTGCATTCTAACGGTCGGCCGTCTTGGCCTTTCATATTTTTCAGTCGTCCGGAGTAGACGTACTTTTTTTCAAGCTCCCTAAGATTGTGGAGACTTTTATTGTGATGTTCAGTGGCATTATTATTTCGGAGGCCGCCACTTACTTGATATTATGCAAGATGGTACATTAACTTAAACAGAAGTTATTACCATATCCAGGGAGTATTTTTTTCGAATAAGGCATCTAAGATTTTGCCATGAATATTTCTGCCGCATTGCTTGGGTCCTCGTGGTCTACACGAATCTTTAGACACAACGGCCAGAATTAAGGAGAGGAGAGGATTGTATTGTATTACATTACCACATATTATAAGATGCCTATGATTGAGATTTATGGACAGACGACATACTATAAAGAACTACATTGTTGATACATTCTTCCATGCCACATATATTATTACTTGATGGAGCCAGTTTCATGAGAATAAACATTTGCCATGTTTTTCTGTGGATCTGCCACTTGCCGGCTCATGTTGTGCATATCAGATTTGTCCTGAATGACTGCCCATTTTCATGTGCGTTACATAGCATGATGTGCTCTATAAGATTGACTGTCATATTTCTTTCGTAACACTATCCAACAAGACACCACTAAACGTGATTGTCACTGATTGCTTTGTCAGTGTGTGACCAATGACTAAAGACGAAGATGTAAACTGCCAGGCCAACAATATATCTTGGCAAAACAAATGTGATAGGGCCAGAAAGACACCCGGCTTACCCCTTCACGGGAAGACACCCCAGCTTCCCCCTTCATTGTGAGTGGCACATTTATCGCCCATATTTTCGATGTGCGCGAAGCATTCTGGGATGTGGAAAGTCTTCAAGATTGATGAAAAGGCCATAATAATGCCTTTAAATTAAGTTTTGGTGCATAGTTGTGTGTTATATTTGATAGTGGTGTTTTTGCTCTAGAAATAGTTGTGTATATTTCTGTTTTTGGGCCTTCTCTAGCAATAATCGCGAGCGTTGTTTATGCGGCTAAATTAATACGCCTAGCGCGCAGTAAGTTGAGTGATTCGCCAAGGGTCTATATAAAGCGTGTGAGAGCCAGCAGCGACCTTTCCTAGTACCAGCCCAGACGAGAGAACAAACAGGACGAGGTGACCGGTGTAGGTAGCAGATGGACCAGAGCACAATTAGCAATCGGGCACATGCTGGGTGTTTTGTTATGTTCGTTGGTTTAATGTTTGTTGAGTCACTGAATGGGTTGTAAAAAAAAATACAGCCCCTGCCTCTAGAATCAAGAGTTTTATTGTTGAATCGGGTCGGTGCGAGTGTGAAACGAGAGTGATCACACATCACAATATAATCATCATCATCATCTCACCCCACCCGTACTACCAATTGTGATAGGGTGGGGGGTGAGATGATGATGATGATTATATTGTGATGTGTGATCACTCTCGTTTCACACTCGCACCGACTCGATTCAACAAATAAACCAACGAACATAACAAAACACCCAGCACGTGCCCGATTGCTAATTGTGCTCTGGTCCATCTGCTACCTACACCGGTCACCTCGTCCTGTTTGTTCTCTCGTCTGGGCTGGTACTAGGAAAGGTCGCTGCTGGCTCTCACACGCTTTATATAGACCCTTGGCGAATCACTCAACTTACTGCGCGCTAGGCGTATTAATTTAGCCGCATAAACAACGCTCGCGATTATTGCTTGAGAAGGCCCAAAAACAGAAATATACACAACTATTTCTAGAGCAAAAACACCACTATCAAATATAACACACAACTATGCACCAAAACTTAATTTAAAGGCATTATTATGGCCTTTTCATCAATCTTGAAGACTTTCCACATCCCAGAATGCTTCGCGCACATCGAAAATATGGGCGATAAATGTGCCACTCACAATGAAGGGGGAAGCTGGGGTGTCTTCCCGTGAAGGGGTAAGCCGGGTGTCTTTCCGGCCCTATCACACAAAGTTACTGAAATGGTAACATTAGAATAATGGCAGGCGATTTATGCTAAAGTAGGTAACTAATGTTTTTTTCTCACACGGCATCCTTCATCATAAATTGCCCTTTAGCTTTACAAGGAGCATATGCCTTCAACAAGTTCAGGCCACGTCCTCCCTGCCATCAGTATATGTCTTTCCATGTCTTTCTAATACCTTTCATGTCTATACCCAGTTGTCTTCTTCGTTTGTTTTTCAATCTCCCTCGTCCTCTCTTACTCTATGGATTCCTGGAACAATGACTGCCTGGTAATAATATCACAGGTTTCCTCAATGTATCGTCCTGTCCTTCGCCAGAGTTCCAGTGACACTTGTGTGGTTTTTATCATCAGTCTCACACTAATGATTATGTCGTACAGTTTCAGTTCTTCTATTCTACGCAAGCATCCGTTTATGAAAGCATATAATCTCTTGGTTCTTGATTTTGTTGCCCTCCATATTTCAGAGCCATAGATCATATAAGTCTTCATCCCGGTCTCCCGTGCGTTACCAGGGCCCGAAAGTTGAGCAAAGTTTAGTAATACTGTAATCTACCATGCATGCCACAAAAGGTGACTAAGAAGAGATTGACCTAGAGCCGGCTACCCTATCAAGTAGAGACTTTAAGTCACACAAACTTAAACAACAACGGCACCGGTGACACGTCATAAAAGTGACGAGGAAGTAAAGAGGGGTCGGTGCTACTCAAACACTGAACCTAACAAAGAGGTCAGTAAGTGAGCGCACATCCACAGCTCATATACATGAAAACACATAAGCAGGTAAGGACAAAGTGATAAATGTCGAGGTGCATGTATACACTGCTTAGACAGCGCAGACTACGCTGGCTTGGCCAAGTCCGACGCCTGGAAGGTAACAGCATCCCCAAAAGTATTTTCTACAGAAAACAGACAGATGACAAAAGAAAAGCAGGACCGCCGCAGCTAAGGTTCAAAGATGTGTATAATAGAGACATAAGGCACTATGCATAAATTCAACAACCTGGCAGGATGAAGCTGCGGATCGCATCCCTACAACACCACCTCAGATTGGGCGAAAGAAAGCTCTCACAACAGAAGAAAAAAGAATACGTCGAAAGGAGAAAAAAAAAAACGCAACACAGGGCTGTCACCTGAGTGGCGCATTCCCATAGTCAGTTGTGACTGAAGGGGACAGCAACTCTCAAGCTTTCTGAGGTGCATAGGTCTTCAAGAAAAATTCATGTAAAAGCTTTCCTGTCAAGTGCCGTCCATTCAAAGTTATTCTATGTTTTTTTTCCGCTTGATGTCTGTCATCAGTTCTCTTCTCCAGGTGTTTATTAGAACAAACCAACAAAGGTAAGCCAGTAGTCCAGACTCCATTTAGTTTTATCTAAGCTGAGTCATGAAACTCCTTAACAAAGTTTGTTTCTTCCGCCTTGGGTGGCTGAGTTAAGTTAATTAAATTTGTTACTATGATTAACTTTCCCATGCTGTTCTTAATGCTTTTAGTTTTAGTCTTTGTTTTTTTTTCTACAGTATAGGGTAACCTGCCCCATGCCTAACCCTCCTAAATTTCCTCCTGCTCCTGTCATAAGCGTGGTAGGGTACAGTATTTCCCCTTTAGAGACCTCTTTAGAGACACAGTAGCACAAAAGTGGATAGATATTGATGCTAACATGTATACACCGGTGCACAAAACACACACGCCATGTAGATCGACATAATAATTTGCAAACATACAACACATACACAATACACATTCACAAGCTGACATATGACATCATCACACACGAGTATTTTAGAAGCTTTATACAACATAGATACACACACATAACAACATAGATAAGTAACAAGATTATGCAGAATGTTCAAATAGTTTGAAAAAATAAACTTACGCCACGTTCACGAATAACGCAAACACAGGATGACGCTAAACTGCGAGTTTTGTAAATTGATGATTCCAGTTTTCTTCCACAGACAGATCAAAACGACACAATTCCCAAAGTTCATTACTGAAGTGTCATTCTTGCCGACAGTCGGCAAACCCCGTGCTAGACTCGCTTGTTTACTTGCGTCACTCTCGTCACTGACAGATGTGCAATGTCAATCTCATGTTCCGTGACCTGGGTGCAGTTAAAATATTCCCTATGCATGCCTTTTATATTCATGTATGTATATCATATCTGAGTGTAATCGCTGCCGTTTCAGAAATGTCTGAAAACATTGAGCGGTTCTTGGAAACGGAATATTCATGTGTGTTTGTGCTGTGTGAATATAAGACAGGCAATTTCTGTCCGTCAGTTCGTTCTTTATACAGTTCCACACGAATTGATATTTTCAAATGAAACTTGATAGTGATATCACATTCAATAAGGCGTGTAACGCCACCAAGTTATCTTATTGCAAAATGTTTCAGTTGTGACATGAAAAAAACAATATAAAATATTTCCATCCTATTCACGTAATGGCTTTACTCTGTTCCACTGTCCCGAAGAAATTAATCAATTCATAAACACATTAATGATTATGTTCTTGGCAACCATAGTTTTTTTTATAGTTTAAAACTTACTTACTTATTTGTTCCTCTTCTACCCTTGGGCGTAAAGCTGTGCCAGAGAGAGCGCCATACTATCCTATAGGTTGTCTTCCTCTAAGCCTGGTTCACATCTAGTCCTATGTCCTTTATAGATAGTCTAATGTTGTCCTCCCAGCTAACACTAGGTCGTCATGGAGGTCTGGATCCCTGGCTCTTGGTCTCCCGTATGAGTCTGGAAGCCGATCTTCTCCTATTCTGCAGACATGGCCAAATCATCGTAATTAGGACTGTTCCACTTGAGTCTACAGAGGCTGGATTTTTAGGCTATGTTACTTCGTCTGGTTGCGGACCATGTCTCATCTTGTTATTTCAGACACCTCATTTCTGAAGTATGGAGCTGGCTTTTGTCGGTTGTAGTCATTGCCTACGACTCGCATCCATAGGTCAAGACTGGAAGATAGGTAGAGCAGTAAACAGTCATATTCGTCTTCTTGCCAATTTCTCTGTTGCTGAGGAATCTTCGATTTATGGCCTGACAAAGTCTCCCAGCTGCTGCTATTCGGGTAGCCAATTCTTCTTTGATGCTTCCCTTCCAGTCTATGACAGCTTCAAGGTATTTGAAGTGGTTGATTTGCTACATGACCTGTTCTCCAAGAATAATCTGATGCTTTCTTCCCTCTTGTGATATCACGATGGTTTTTATTTCGGAGCTGCTGATGACCATCTCTCTCTTCTCCAGCTCTTCCTTCCAGACTTGCAGGTTGGATTGAAGATGTGCCTCTGATTTAGCAATCAGGACAACATCATCGGCTTATGCCAGCTCTAAAATACAAACATGTCTCGTGTTACAGTGCCCACTAAATACTTTCTTGTCCTCTCCTTACATGCTTTCATGACATTGCCCATGAGGAGTATAAAAGATATGTTGACAGAATAACACCCTCTCTTACATAACTGGTGGTCCTGCGCCTTTCTGACTTATGGTTTGCCGTCCTCACATAATCTTGTAGAAGCTCTGTATATCATGAATCAGAGGTTCTGGGATGTTCATCCTTAAAAGCAGTCCCAAAGTTTGCTCCAGGGAACCTTGTCAAACGCCTTTTCAAAATTTAGAAACAAAGATGTATCCCACCTTTATACTCAAACGCCTTTTTACTCAACTGTCTGGGTTTGAAGACAAGGTTTTGAGTAGTGTCGTGAAGTCTTATTCACAACACGTCATTTTGACCAAACAGTACGCCATACTTTATAAAAACTGTACGATAGACGAACCAATGGAATCGCATTTTCATGTATAGTGTTTACAAACGTACTAGCATGGTGAGCTCAAATCTATGTAACTTTGTTTCAATTGGAGGTAAGCTACAGACATATGTACAGCATGGCAGAGGTCAAGAATTCACTAATAGGAATGTTCATTTAATAGTGTTTGCAAAGATTTCCACGGAAAGTAATATAGTAATGGAGAAATCTCGAGTGGAATGCATCGAGACATCAGACAAGTCAAAAATTTTGCTGTTTAGGCTACGCCTAGGAAAAGATGGTAGTATGATAATAAACGACAATTATCTAGAAACAGAAAGAATAATCCAGGGCGAAATTTAAGCCTAAAATGAAGGAAATCGGTCCAGGAATAAGGAGGATATGTAGATTACTAGTTTTTCATTTTTGAACAGCTGGACAAATGTATGCCTGCATTTCGGAACGCAAACACACTTTAGCAGTAAGCTCCCTCTATCGTTCGGCCTTGGCCTATATATAGTACGTGCCCTCTTTCGAAAGAGGCCATGAAAATTTTAAATACAGCGAGAAGCGACAGTTCTGTCAGAGAGAGACTTCTTTGCCTTTTGCATCTGAGAGCAGACTGTGACCATTAACAGCTCGACTGTATGTTCTTGAGGGTAAGAAAGAATGTAAATATATATATATATATATATATATATATATATATATATATATATATATATATATATATATATATATATATATATATATACATATATATATATATATATATATATATATATATATATATATATATACTGCTAAAAAAAAGTTAAAGGCCACTTTCAATTTTTAGGTCATTTCAACTAAGCTGTCTTATTTTAAACCTGAACACTCAGTCAAAAAAGTTTTGCTGCATTTTGTTGCATGCTTAAACAATGTTTGTTAATCTGACAATAAATCAAATCTGTGTTAAGTGTGTGTACTTCCAAGGTCAATCAAATGCACGTGGTGGAAAGGGAAATAATGCATGTTTGAAAATGCTTCCTGTGGCAAAGCCTGTTGATAACATTGCTGAAATTTGCTTTTCACGTGCAAGTCGTGACTATAGTGAACACATTTCACCCACTTTTCGGAAGGAACGGGCAATTGGTATGTTTGTAACATTTACCATTTTAGCCATGGCTCAGTGTGTCTTGCCGTCTTGTTGATCAACCTTCATATGAGGCTACATTATAAAATTTAAAAAAAAAAAAAATAAAAAAAAAAAAAAAAAATATGGTCCGCATAAAAAAAAAAAAAAATAAAAAAAAAAACAAAAAAAAAAAAAAAAAAAACTTTCCTGTAAAAAACTAAACTTTTAAAAACAAAATTTTTCAAAATATACAATCTTTCAAAAAAAAAAAAAAAAAATCTAACAAAAAAAAAAAAAAAAAAAACTCCTATTCAAACATTCCATAAATACCATTTCCCCCAAAAAAAAAAAAAAAACAAAATAATTTCAAAAAAAAAAAAAAAAATAATCTAAATTTTCAGATTAACAAACATTTTTTAATCATCACAACAATCATCCACACATTATTTTCATATTTACATTTTTTACACACCACCATAAATTAGAAACATACTACAAAACTATAATATTCCTAACCCTAATTTATTGCCTATATTCGCATCTTACTTCCACCTAAACCACATTACACTACCCCACAGAAACTAATAGCACCCAAACTGTGCACTTCTGTACTGATTGTCCATCAACCCATCACACCCGCCAATACTCCCTACCATAACTCTCATAGCATAGATTCACAATATAAATTATCCTACTCCACACTATCATAGTCACTCTCAGTCTCCCTCAGTCAAATCCTCTAACACATAACTCCCTAGACCACCTAACTCCACCACACCTCTCAATATACATACTCCATATACATACATATCAATCACTCCACAAATAGTGACCACTTCTCACCCCATACATATGTCCAGACATCCACACAGTGCCTCACCACTACCGTGTTCCCACCAACTGAACTCCCTATCACTCCAACCCATCCCATCACCTATATCCACTCAATCACTACCTAGCTAAAATTTCCCAAATTAAAAAAATTGACACCCTCAGTACCATTCCAATAAATTTACGTGTAACAACATACGTCATGCACTTTAAACTGTCGACAACAACTAACTGCAACAGAGACATGCTTACATCCTGACAACATGTATCACACACTATATATCTCCCAGTGTACCATTACATCTCATCCATCTACTAACACAATCCTTCCTCTACACCCCTAATCTACCACATCTACACACTACACCTAACCCATCACCATAAAAACTTGTAATTAAAACTCATAACCCTGACCATACTCTACAACGACCCTCGTACTGTCACCCACACGCCCCATCTACGCACCTCAATACCTATACCCACCCATAAAACTCACATAATAAGAACCCATCCCTACATCACCCATCTATCCTCCGCAAAACACTCCTATACACCCCCCCCCTTACCTCACACCTAATCCCCCCCCCCTCCACGTAATATGTTCCTCCACTAGCACCCCCCATCACATAGCCCACATCTATCTTCAGCCGCCGCCACACTCCCCAAAATAACCATTTCTCCGCACCTCATCCATAAATGCCCCATCTCATACTACCCCCTACTCCAATTTACACGACCTTGTCCATCTCACACCCTCCCCCGTACCCTAGCCTACCACATGTTTCCCTCTCAACCCAGCTGTAACATAACAACTAAATCACCCTCTTCTTTCATCACCCTCCTCTCACCACCGCTAACCCAACATATCCCACCTCCCTATACTCATGATCCAAGTACTATCAGTCCCGACTAAAAATTCCAGATATGTCCCAAAATAATCCTCTAAAACAACCCACCCCCTCTCAAACACCTCTACATTCACCCCCCACAAAACACCTCCCGCTAATAGACTCCCAAACTACTCCCCACAACAACGGCTCCCCACCAACCAGCACCATACCCCCCCATCCCATAGATATCCCGCGCATATTTACCATACACCACCCCCCCCCAACCTCGCACGAACACAAATACCGTGAGACAATGTCCTCCCACCCTGTACATACTCCCCCCCTTGCTCCATACTCGATCCACGGCCACGATAATTACACCACTGTTGAATCTAACACCCCTTATCAACTACATTCATCAGTATATATACACACTGTTCAGTGATGTATCCCCTACTACATACTTAGTTATGACGACATGTCCTTGTCACCCCTTACCTACTACAAATCCACCCCAACCCCACACCACATCATGATATCTACCCAACAGTAATCACACAAATAATCTCGCAAACACGTCGCAGAGTGACATAGCGATCTCATCTACCTGACTCTCTCTAATCATCCACAGTCAATCTCTATATACAGTTCAATCACACTGCACCTTCACTCAATTACACTATTGTAGCATCTCCCAGTCACCAAAGAATCACTCTTTTCCCTACACCAATCACTCTGTCCACTCGTGTGATTCGACCATATGTAACATCATACACGCCAACTCTAAACAACATCTGTGTAATGTGTGTGTCCTTCGCTCCGGCCCTCATCTCACCTGTACTGTATTTCACCAACACAACCTCTCATACCTTATGGAAACACCTCACATCCACTCCTCCTATCGCTCATCTCTAGACAGTGTAACCTAACCTCTCTTAACTCACTCCCACTCTTACTTAACTATCCACAGACAGTTGCCCCTGGTGAGACTCACTAGGGGTCCCTCTGAACTGTCTCTCATATGACAGGCTGTTTACTGTGAACTCATGTATGTTTATCTAACATACAATGCCAGATCGTAAGAAAAGCTACCTTGTCACCATAAGCACTGTGAAAGTGTTGGAGATAACCGTTTCACATAACCTGCTCAGATACACCTCGCGTTTAGGTTCTATCGCCACAGCGTTGGTAATCACAGTGTCAATTACCATCCCGCTTGAGATGGAGACACTGGTAAGAATAGTAGTCATACCGATGAGTTTCTGACCTCGGAGACCCTATGTGCGTTGGTCTCACACTTTGCTATGTCACTCCTATGTAGCCCGAATGTGCTCAGCTAGATCTTCTTCCCTTTTGCCACCTCTGATACGTGTTCTACTTGTCTCACGCTGTCAACGAACCGCAGCAAGAATGGACAATTTCAGTGTTAGTAACAGAGGGACTGTTCTATGACCGTGGGTGGTAAGAATATAGCGGGTCACTCTCTCAGCACTCTAACTGTGTAGATCTATCGTCCTGATTATTTAATCATCCGAGTCATAGTACCCATCTTGATGTCCAGCTGCTCAATCGCTTTTTGGTACCTTTTATCTAGAAGCCTGAGAATACTTTGTCTCTCAGAGGGTATTAGTATTTCGTGTGAAAATGCTACTGGCCTGACCGGTTACTTTCCGGCTTAGCTGGCCCGGTCTAGTTTCAGCCTTCGTCATTGTTTAGATGAACGCGTGCAGGATCTGTTTCGTAAGAAATGTCACGATGAACGTAAAAGATTTTTCCTGCTCACTTCTCAGCTTCGAAATCTCCGTGTAATCAGCAGACAATGTTTTTTCTTTATTCGTAGGTATGTCGGTATACCACTCTATACACTCATCATGTCACCCCACCTTGTTTAGATACAAAATCACTCGACATCCAGCCTGTCTCGCGAGTATCTCTACCAGTGGGTAGCTGCTCGATAATGTGCTCATAACAGGCACTTTGTCCCACGCGCCGCCACTCTCATGTATCGCACCAGTGAGTAACGATGACGCAAAACAGCAAGACTAAGTTGATCTACGAAATTCCTCATCCTCAGGGCTGTCTATGCGAAACAAGTTCGTGAGCTCAAAAAACTGATCTGACCTGCATTATCATCTGCCTCGATATATGCGCTTCTTCAAGCTACTTAGCTGACTCACCCAAGTCGTAGTCGTCTTGTCACAGCTGCTCGACTTTATCACACGTACCTTAGAATAAACACTCATAATCCGCTTAGAACCTTTTTAAGTGAGCCTGTGGTGATGAGTTTCTACGCTCTCCATCCACTCGCCTCGTGATACACGATTCTCATACCTTGAGTACTGAGAGCGCTCAAAATTTCTCAAATTTGTGTGATACTCTCCCAACCGGTGAACGATTGTGTACAATCTTCTCAGACCGATGCACCAAGGAAACGAATTTATCTAGAGGTGACGAATAGCACATCGGCTTTAGTTAGTATTTTAGAGACGTGCTACTCATGAGTGTTCAGATGAGTTGATATCAGTTACAGGAGGAGATGCAGGATGAAGATTCTTCGATTTCTGAGGAGTGTACAGAGGCTATCAGCTCTCACCGTCCGTCATACGTAACTTGTGGTAGATTGTATTCAGACGCTGTGTGTATCAGTATGATTACATCTAAGTTCTGTTGCTCTCTGTGTCCCCCTCTCTAGTATGACTCGAAGGAGTAGCTAGAACCTCTTACCTTCTTCGTTCTTTCCGTGAAGCCCTCATGATTAGGTGTATAGTCTCTATTGTACTGATCATGATAGCTTTCACCTTCCTCTCTTACCCAGCGTGAATTCCAATTTCCATCAGTACATCCATATCGTGGTCTTCCTAGGCTGGCGACCCACTCAATGAAACTACGGTCTGTCAACTGTTCCGAATTCTTCTCCGCGTCACTATCAGTGTCACGTCAAGTATCATGTATCTCTGACAACACTGCGTATGTAATTATTCGTACGATCCTCTGCCGTCTCTGCTTCCAGTCGCTCTCGCTCTCACTACTCTCCGCTTCGTATAAACCTCTCGAGCAGTTGTGATCCCTAATTTTCCCTGATGGCTTGTAACCACGAACCCAAATTTTTGGGAATACACAATCTCCTTGCGCAGATTTCAGATGGGCGCGAGCAATTTCGGTGCAAATGCTGTCGGATCTATTTCGTCTGAGAAATTCCTCTTATGACGGTGTTCTATGAATCACTTGGCCTGGGAAACTAGTAATTCCTCATCGACGGGTGTTCTGCGATACACTTGGTCTGGGATATTATTTCTCTTATGACCGATGATCCAATTCCTAGGTTTCCAGTCTTGTATTTATAAAGTCCTGGTCCTGAAGTGTTACAGTCTGTGTATTTAAATATGCGGGTTTACTCTTAAGGTTTCAGAGTTGCCCAAATACTGTCGATCTGTCACTTTTGATATAGGAATTCTAGGTCCGATCCTTCTCTTCCTGGATTCTTGGGAGTTGCTCGGTTGAAGTTGCGAAGCTGTCTGTTCTGTGTTTCTGAGTTCACTAGATTATACCTCTCATTCTCAATTCAAGTCATAGATGGTGTGTCCGCCGAATGTTCCAATAGAATTCATTGTATATTCCGGTTCTCACTTCAAACCAATCAAATATCTCTAGCACTGTTTGGGTGAGGAAGTTTTAAATATCCCCTCATGTGTTTTAATATTAAATTTAAAATTGAACGCGTTATCTCTTTATAATAAGACGTAATATAGTTCCGTGTCGTAGATTTTAGATAGGAGAATTAAGACTTGGATTGGTCCCTTCTGAATAGGTTGGAATGAGTGATAGTCACAGTGTGAGCTGGTGAAAAGCAATAGAATTTCCACCCGTGAGATGATAGAATGTGATATAGAGGCTGTCTTTGAGAATCGAGATAATCTTCTCTCTCTCACCTATCTTCTACGACCGCTTTTAAAGTGTCAGACAGTCTAAACCACAGATATATATTACATAAATCTCTATCTACTCACGGGCACGCACATACACGTGACGACAGTTAAACACACAGACGTGGGAAATCTATAACCATGAATATATATATTATTTGAACGAGCTGACCAACGCACTGATTTAGTTCAAGAGAGATTTTATTATTATCATCTAAAAAATCTTCTCACAACACCAAAAATTACATCAAGGAAAAACATATACAAATAGTCATAAAATTCAAGGAAAATGCTACAAGGATGATAACCCGTTAGAATCTTACTCTAGGTTTAGCCCACAGCCCCGTTAAGATAACAGATGATGGCCCAAAGAGTTATAGATACATAGGGTTGAGTCTAAGAGGTTTCTTTCTTTCTCGTAAATGTATGAACAGAGTTGGATAAATCTGATTTAGCCTAAGAAAAAAAGAAACTCTAGCATTTGTAACAAATTCTGCAGATAAAAAAAAAAAAATTAAGACAGCAAATGGGTGACAATAATACCCCGGTAAAATAATACTCTGGCCTGTGTACTCTCATTCATTCAGCCATGGCCTTGCTCACACATATATACTCACAACTTTGCTCGCTGCCTCTGGGAACATAATAATTCTAGGACCTTCACACAGACCCGAAAAATGCAGTCAGCGACCAAGAAACCCCCAGTTCCAAAAGACGTACTGAACTCTCTGTCTCAGGGAAACGATTCCTTGGGTGTTCTAATTTTTTTCGAATGTCTGATTAAGTCACATAAAATTTGTCCAGGCACGAAAGTTAGCAGAGCACAATGTCATTAGCTTTGGATTCTAGGATTTAATGAATGTCAGATCGGTGTCTTCTATCAGGCAGGTACTATATTTGGTCACCACAATACTAGTCACAATCTCTGTCGGAATGTTAATGTTATTCTTGTAATATTCTCGCCGCCAGGCAGCATGTACATTTTAAATTTGTGGAGCAATATGAACTGGCTCAAAAGCCCAATATATATTTCTAGTCCTTAGAAACCGTTAGTGGGATTGCTATTACTGTCTCTCTCTGATGGCATATGCACTGTCAGATCAGTGTTACTTGAAACAAAAAAAAACCCACGTGGTTAAAGATAGGAACTGTCTATGCTTCACACAAATATGTCTCTTTACTAAACGCTGGCAAGTTGGGTACCACCGTTTCACTATATAAAAGAAAGAACACATATCAAATAATTTACATATATGTACTCAATATAACTTACATTTTAAATAGCAAGCCGACCGCTTGACTTATAATTAAAACTTCCCGTAAAGTAAGTTATATAAAAATCAATCATCAGGAATTAGGAATATCTTCGTATTCCGTCAATATTCACTGATGTCGCATCTAGCATTTATAAGTTAGTTATAAAACAGTTTCGACTGAGTATTTAACAGTTAAATTAAATTCCTTATAGCTACTACTTTAGTAAGCTAAAGATATAATTTATTATGTATTTCCACTGTAACTCGTCGACTTAGAGAATATAACAAACTATAAATTAAGCACTCTGTTCAAAAGAAACTAGTTAAAATGAAATGAGCGATTTAACGCTTTAACCACTTTCCAAAATACTAGATATCTGTATGATATTTACCTCAAACACAGAATACTAAGAACTTTCTACTTCGACCAAACTAAAGGCCATCTCTATTAACAGAGATTATTTAGAAATCGAACGAAGGTTGTTCTAGTCTAACTGCAAAGTTACTGAGTGAAATGAAATAGTTTCAAACGTGGGTTAATATTTTAAACCCAACAAAGGATGAACTATCTCCCCCACCCCGATCTCTCCCCCTTCTCATAACAGCTACGTTTAACTTAGAGGCGTGTCGTAACTGCCACCAGGGAGATTACGCACCTGCGTAAACAAACTGACCGGGAAAAGCGCGTGTCAGTTGCAAATCTCAGACAACCGTCTGCAGTGCATGGGCGATTTTCACACTTTGCCGGAGCTATTTCGACGAAACTCTGAACTGACACTTATACTACTTCGCACCTCACGCTGACCGGTGAAAAATGCAGACGGATGTCGGCTCTCTCATAGCCTTCTCACGCGTTTACGTCGAGAATCTAACTCAGGAGTGTCGTGTCATCTGAAGGTGCAGACCCAAGTCGGCTCGATGTCTGAGATGGACTGCAACTAAATCGCACTTCACGTCTGACTGACTTCTATGTAATAAAATTACGTATCCCAGTATGAGAAAAAAACACAAGGTAAAGTTTGAGGATACTAAAGAAAATATTTTTCGCAACCGAGTGATGCGAAAAATACAGGAAAAACAAGTACGGAAAGATAATAAAATAAAAGGATTCGGGTGAGAGAATAGGAAGAAGATGTAGGCAATTTAATGATATAAAGACCTACGTGACATTCCGGCTGCACCTATCTGCTTGCCACAATATTGTGACCATGTTTTCCTTACGTAATGTCTTCCACCAAGAAGTCTACCCCGACAGGGTATCCAATTATCGCCTTTATCTGCATGCCTCCGCCAGACAGATATCTGGTCAGACAATGTTGTCTTCTTTTATCGTACGCACAATACAAGCTTGTGTCAACACGGTCATCAGCTTTTCACTGTGGTCAAATGTTGGACCGACACGTTTTCAAAGGTGGTCAGACGGATTCAAAGAGATAAGCGGGGGACCGGTCTGATGAATGGGTATAGTTACGATAATACAACAGTTCACCTGGCGGAACGTAAATACGTCTGGGAAGTGGTAAACAAGATAGATACAGTCTTATAGCAAATACTTCCACAGGGAAGTGGAGTGTTAGAGACTTTCCCCTACTAGATTCAGCATAGAGAGAAAAAAATGGTGCATAAAATATGCCACATAATAATGAATGAAAAAGCAAAATTTATGCCAAATAAAAACGATGAGTGAATGGAAGAGAAAAATGAAGAAAAAAGTGATACTGACGGAGTGGACGTGAGATCGCACAATCGTATCGTCACACCTGCATTGCAGTAGTGGTCCAACATGGGCCAAAACTCAAGAGTATCTAACATGGGCCTTCAAATTTGTCTACTTTCGAACAAGGTTACTCTTGGCAGCTTTGTAGATAGAAGGATAATGATGCTTTTATCTGAAGGGAGTGTTTATAAGATATTTCCGAAGTCAAGAACAATGCTGCAATGGCAGGGTAATTGTTAGCTTATATCTGTCCGCCACCTTTTATGAAGAATTAACCAATTATTAATTTCAGCTCGTTGAAGCTCCCACCCTGATTTACTCAATGGAATTCTTCTTATTATGGTATAGCTCTGTTTAGAGTGTATTTAGCAAATTGACTGAGACAAACATGTACTGCATTTAAAATGATTAAATCGAAGTTTAATTGGTATATTTACAAATAACAGATTTAATAGTCATTTAGGTTTTAACACGGTTTTAAAGAAATGAATATTAATTTATAAAAAAAAGTTTATCATCACTGTTGTGATGGAATAGAAGTGTGTAAAGGAGGTCACTTGGCAGTTTTTAGGGGTTATTTAGCTGCCAGTGACTGTTCTGCTCCTTCTGATGGGCTGGTTCTTGGTAGACTGATCACGCTTGTTGCTGGTCAAGGTTGTAGGGCGCAGCACGTTCTTAGAAATGTCAGGGAGTCTACGAAGTTGGTCTCTCGTCTTTAAGCTCAGCCCACTTTTCCTTTATTGTTAAAGAGAAAATACGCTCAACTGGTGCCACCAACAACTATGGTAAAAGAATAGAAACAAAACGCTCTCCTGCGTATTGCGTTTTCCGACACATAGTGATGGGTTCCTTTCTCCTATTCCACCATGCCATCTACCTCCGACTTTACCATCGATGAGAATTAAACTTAATCCCTCGAGAGGAAACTTTCTTTACATGTAAATTGAATATCTTTATATTTACTTTACATTCGTAGGTTCATAGTATAGATAGAATATGTTTACATTAACATCTACACTGATTGGAATTTGTTCACAATATAGGTTGAATATGTTTTCATTTACATCTACACTGATTTAAAAGCTTTGAAACTGTCTTTAATTTTAAAGTGCATATGTTTAAATAGACATTATATATATATATATATATATATATATATATATATATATATATATATATATATATATATATATATATATATATATATATATATATATATATATATATATAGTAATGAAAATTATAAAATGTAAAACGCACAACTTACGCCAATCTTGGCTCATAGACTGTTTGCTCAGATGAATAAAGGCATTTCACTAGGCCTCTTACGCATGTTCTTAGGGGTCGTTATTTTAACACTAGATTCCCTCTATGACTCCGTTTTTTTTAGTTTCCTGAGATCCCGGTTCCTTATTAACTTACTTACTTAGTCGTTCCCCTTCTACCGTGAGGTGTAGAGGTTAAATGATAGAGAAGTCCTTCAAAATACTCCAACAAAAGTCCGGTCTGAAAAATGGAATTCTGAATTCTAACTTCTGGCAGTCTGGTTTCGTCTTGGCAAGCGATCATCACAGTGTCTTAAAACTGCAAAAAGATGTCAGGTTATATGGCCCTTCCTCTCTCGCATTTGTTTTGTTACGATGCTAAGAAGCTCCAATCGTTTCAAACATGCGTGTTGTGTGGGGTAATTTCAAAATTATTTCCGCCTGAAATAACATGAGTGATGCAAAAGGTCACGTCTCCCATATATGGAATGAAAACATCCGATCCTCTCTCAGCCATGTTTACAAATAACTTATTATTACTTTAATATAAAGTAATGTCTTTGTAACATGGTGTGCAGAAAAGGATGATGTCATGCATGTCTGTCCAAAATGTGTCTCACAGACGAGTAGTCTCGTTATCTGTTGCTTGAGCACACAAAATCCGTCTCTTTACCATCTTGGCAGAGAACGCACCCTGGCCTTATCAGCGATTAAACAACTGCTGTGGGCAATTTTAATGTTACTCTGTAGCCTGATGTCGGGCACACCCGAAATTAACCAACATGGTTGTCGGCTAATATTATCTTATCAGTTCCTTCCCCAGCAGAGAGGAACAGGTAAGCAAACAGACATGACGACTTATCGCTGAGAGGAGTGTAAGAATATTTGAAAATACAAGATATTTGCTACATAGCAAAGAAAGAAAAAATCTGCTGACCACTGAAAAGCACGTAATAATGTCGGTACAACAAATGTAACTGATTACTTCCGGGGTGAAGCAGAGATCGACCCAAATAATGTCACAGAAGCCACACTGAACCTCATCCATTCTAAAGTAAATTTTATCAAGGACACTAAGAAGGCATATTCCTCTATGATTTCCACACTGTCGGTTGTCACCCTTTTTAAATATGGGTGTAATGATAACAATCTCCCAATATTGTGGTATGACCTTGTTGCACCAAACTGTCTGTAGGATCCTCAGAAGTAATTGTCCGCCTGCTGATCCCATGTACTTAACCATTTCTGGTTTTATATCATAATGTCCTGTTGATGTGACCACCTTGAATTTTTCCAATGCTGCCTTCAGTTCTTCTATTTTGATGCCACCTTCAGCATTATTGGTTTCCTCTTCTGTGATATTGCTTATCATTTCTGAAGCTTGACCTTGCTCAACATCAAGGACCTCTTATTAAAATTCTTTCAATCTTTCCATTACTTACTTGGGGGACAATTTGTCTTGTTTGTCTTTTATAAATTTAAAAAGGCACTGTTTTTACTTCCAATATTTTACAATGGAGATTAAAATCATCAGGTGTATACTTTCAGTTTACATACAAATCTAAAGAGTATATTTAAAGCATGTGTGTTAATAATATTCCGTAATTTTGATGCCGTGAATGTTAAAATGCGGATTCTAATTTATCAGAACTGAATCGACACGCAACAAACCCCAATGTACGTTTTATGCGGATGTATATAAAGACTATAACAAGACCACAAGGCCTTTTCCATTTGGACATGTGCCCTAATATAATCGATGGACCCAGTTTAGACTGAACAGACGGCCCGTCACCAGAACGAGGCAAAATTTAAGTAAAATTATGCGGACATGTATTCAAATATAATCTTGCTTTACCAGCAGGCATTATATGCCTACTTTTTTTTTTATTAAGATCACTTGTATATTCTTTAATGCGTTCATTTTAACAGACAAATTTAATGCCTAGGTATGCAAATTGCCCATCACAGAAAGTAAGCAAAATTATTAATGAGCAGAAGTAAACTTGTAGTTTACCGAAACAGCACTTAATGCTTCAGAAATGACCATTTCGTAAATGTGCGGCCAACTCAATTTAAAAACAAATATCAACGAAGTCCCATAGCAGAAACTGCCGTAGTGGAGGAATAGTTAGAGATTTCACAACACTAAGTCCATCTTTGTTTAGCTGAGGTGACTAGTTGTCCTCCTCTCTGTTTTGTACCGTCTGTTAACTCAGTAGCTGTGCCAGATACTCGTGTCACTTTCAGGACGTAGGGGTTTTCCCATGTTTTACGCAAGGAATTTTTTGCGACTCAGATTTTTCATATAGTGTTACCATGTAAGTGTCAGTTATTTCAAAGTTTTTAACAAATATAGTCATGTTATATATATTTAAAAGGAAAATGGATGAGGATTCTGAATATGTTCAGTTTATAATAAAAAAAATTTTTATGAGTATAAAATAGTTGGAGACTGGAAAAATAAATTTGACAAAAAAATAAAAAAAATAAAAACATATCAGAATTACCCACTCAAGATAGCTAATGCATCATTTATGTTATCCAAGATACAAATATTTGTAAACTACATTCATTTTGGAAATAAAATACATATGGCTCAAGTTTATACTCTAACTACTTTTCAATTGGCTTCAAGAAAAGGAAAGACACTCTTTTGTCACAAATTTTCTGCGGCACAGGTTTTTCATATACTATTACCATATAAGTGTCAGTTATTTCAAAGTTTTTAACAAATATAGTCATGTTATATATATTTAAAAGGAAAATGGATGAGGATTCTGAATATGTTCAGTTTATAATTTAAAAAATTTTTTTATGAGTATAAAGTAGTTTGAGACTGGGAAGATAAATTTTACAAAAAAAAAAAATAAATAAAAACATATCAGAATTACCCACTCAAGATAGCTAATGCATCATTTATGTTATCCAAGATACAAATATTTGTAAACTACATTCATTTTGGAAATAAAATACATATGGCTCAAGTTTATACTCTAACTACTTTTCAATTGGCTTCAAGAAAAGGAAAGACACTCTTTTGTCACAAGTTTTCTGCGGCACAGGTTTTTCATATACTAATACCATATAAATGTCAGTTATTTCAAAGTTTTTAACAAATATAGTCATGTTATATATATTTAAAAAGGAAAATGGATGAGGATTCTGAATATGTTCAGTTTATAATTTAAAATTTTTTTTTATGAGTATAAAGTAGTTTGAGACTGGGAAAATAAATTTGACCAAAAAAAAAAAAAAAAAAATATCAGAATTACCCACTCAAGATAGCTAATGCATCATTTATGTTATCCAAGATACAAATATTTGTAAACTACATTCATTTTGGAAATAAAATACATATGGCTCAAGTTTATACTCTAACTACTTTTCAATTGGCTTCAAGAAAAGGAAAGACACTCTTTTGTCACAAATTTTCTGCGGCACAGGTTTTGAATAGTGTTACCATGTAAGAGTCAGTTATTTCAAAGTTTTTAACTGAATATAGTCATGTTATAGATATTTAAAAAGGAAAATGAATGAAGATTGTGAAAATTTTTATGAATATAAAGTAGTTAAAGACGAGACAGAAAAATATTTTACTAAACAAAAAACAAAACAAACATATCAGACTTACCAATTGAAGCTAATCCACCATCCAATATAGAAATCACTGTAAACTATATCCATTTTGGAAATAAACCACACATCAAGTTTATACTCTAACTACTTTCCATGTATGCTTCTGTACTTCAAATTCTGCAAAGCAGTTTATGATTTTTTAAATTTCCTCCCTTACAGCTGATGATACAAGGCTTTCAAAACACTGGATCGGGGTAGATGATTCATTTAGGCCTAAATTTGCGGACACACCCACTGCTCTTCCGTCTTTAGGTTGAAATCTAAAGCTATTCGTTGTTAGTTCTATATTTCTGACACACTCTTGTTTTCGTCTTTCCCCTTCTTGTAAAACTAAATTAGGTCCTACTGGGTCTGATGTTGAAGAATCAAAGTTAGGTGATAGAACCACGCCCACTCTTTCTAACATAATAGGCCTACCTTCATTCTCTGAATCGACATCACTGAAAGACGAATTATTCATCGAATTAGCACTAAAATCACTACTGCTATAGCCGTCCTCATCTTCGCTTAAATTTTCTAGCAAACTAAGGGCCTGCTGAGCACTTAAACGAGCAGGTCGCTTTCGAGAAGATGAATTAGATGCCATCGAAAATAGGTAACCCAAATTTCGTTAAAAAAAAACACGAGGATGCAATCGGAATCGTTTTGAATTAAACGAAAGATTGACGCTATAACTCTCCCGCTTTTGAAATCATAATAAAAATGGCTATACTTCCGCTTCCCAGTCATCGAAAACTTCTAACTGGGATGAAACGAAACAAAAACTTAGTTCAAACCCATGAGCCAAGATTACTGGCCTCCCGTCTTTAGAAGCTAGAAAAATCGTCCAATATAACTGGCTCGTCGTCCTGTAAGAGTTAAAAAAAAAATAATAAATAGTTGTTGTTGGGACAGAAAAATGCTAAAAATATAATTTTTACATTCTTATCACCATGCAAGGGGCAATTTCTTCACACGCTGGGAGAAAATGAAAGCCGAATCTTTCATGTAAACAAAATTTATTTAGCCAAAACGTTTTGTTTTCTGTCAATCTCAGCCATCTGACACTAATGTTTATTATATCTGACCATGTGATCTAATATAACCGACAAATTTAATGTCTTTGTAAATAGACAGACAGACGGACGTACGGATAGATAGATAGATAGATAGATAGATAGATAGATAGATAGATAGATAGATAGATAGATAGATAGATAGATAGATAGATAGATAGATAGACAAATAGTAAGATAGACAGACATACATACTGACAGACAGACAGAGAGACATACAGACTGTCTGATGACTCAGCGCCCTGACGGTATGAAAAGCCATGAACAGCACAACAGTCAAGCCTAACATTACAATGCCAAACTTCATTCACAGCACACCTTGTTCTCGGATTTGAAGAAGTAAAAATAAATTGTCAGCTGAACAAAAGATCAATTAAGATTGGCTTATATCTTTTAAAAATCCTGATTAGACAGGCATACGGTTTCAATTATTTTTGTTTGAGTAAGTCACGAAATAAATGAAAATTAAAAACCCGATAATTGTGGATAATCGCAGCTAAATAATATATGATAATGAAAATAAAGCAAAGATAATTAGGTTATGACAGATAAATCTTCAGACGCTGCGGGTTATATTGACAAGGATCTGGATAAGAATGTGACAAAACGAGTTTTAATTTCCACTTTACATATTCAGCAGGGTTGTTGTTGTTGTTTAACTAGGACTGCTGAGCTTTTCGCTCTTTTGGAACCAATACCAAGTTGAAGACTTCTTGGTATTATCTACACTGTATATCTACGCGTTTCCTGTGGCTTTTCGGTCATTCTGAAACGTGCTGAGTTGAAGTCATGAGCTCCAGTTTCTCCAGCTTGGCTTGCATTTAAAGGATCGCCACATTTGGTCCCAAGCTGGAAGTAAGAAGCGCGTGGGATACTGTGCGTTTCCCGCCATCCAAGGGGGGTCTCCAACTATGGAAAGCTAAAATACTGTGCTCTGGTTCTGGGCTCTCCCAAGGAATTGTCACGTCCTGCACAGCCACTTCTCAGCTCCCCCTGCCTATTACTGGGTCCACAGTAAGATCCTCCTGCATGCAATCAACCAGGTCAAAGCCAAAGAAACACGTCTGGTGCTTAAATGACTTCTCCAAGCTTAGTTTGCAGTGCTAGGTTTTCAACAAATTTCAGCACAGGGGGAATCCCTGGAAGCGTGTGGATGACTTCAAGGGTCAATTAGTGAATAATTAACCTCTCAGACAGAGGTTCACTTCCACATATGTATATTGTATCATTGTGCACAGCTGGTGGCACTATAAGGATGACTCCAGATATACTTCTTTGCAAATTCAGCACGGTGGATTTCTATGTCTCTTAATCTACGGTTATTTGCTACAAAGCAGCTGGGTATACAATGTTTTAATTTGTGAGTTTTCCACCCTAAGAGACAGGATTACAAATCAAGTACGTCGCAGTGTGACAAAATGCATATTCGCTAGGTTATCTCTAGAATTTTATTTTTCTCGTTTAATTTTTTAAAACTTCTAATCATAATTCTATTGTCCCATCAACTTTTCTGTGCATAAATAATTCCCCGACCTCCCTTCTTTATTTCTTTTTCTTCAGACATGGAGCTAACCGTCAGTTACTTAATTATATATATATATATATATATATATATATATATATATATATATATATATATATATATATATATATATATATATATATATATATATATATATATATATATATATATATATATATATATATATATATATATATATATATATATATATATATATATATATATGCATATTTACATCTGTCCTCTTTAATTTGAATTATAAATCTTGGATGTATCTTAATTGACAGTGTATTAATAAATATTCAAAGTGTGTATACATTTTTTTGCGACACCCTGTATGTGTCGCCGAGCCGACTGACACGTTTTCAATTTGAATTGTCGCGGCCACCGATGACGTAGAGTGGTCAGTGAGGTGGCAGCGGAAAGAGGAAAAGACGCCATTCTATACTGACTCAGTCACAATGGATCATTGGAACGTGCTGCATCGCACCACCGCTGTTCGTTTTTACTGCAAATACAAAATCTGTGACTGAAGTGCCGCGTCAGTTTAGACGTCATTTTAATGCTAATCGTCTTGGTCAAATTCTGTCTCTCCGATATAATTGTCAAGAAATAAGTTTTAAGCATATGATAGTAAATGGCATTTTAAAATCTAATGATAGGTTGTTTAAATAATTTCTCCTGTTTTAAATTCAATTATTTATGACCTTTTGAAACGTACCAGTCGGCTCGGCGCCACCCTGTACATGTATATATATGTGTGTGTGTGAGTGTATATATATATATATATATATATATATATATATATATATATATATATATATATATATATATATATATATATATATATATATATATATATATATATATATAAGATAACTGATTCGTGCGTTGTACTTCTCTCTGTAATAATTAATCAACTATTAATGTGTAAATACATATAACACATTTTGTCACGGATTGCCTCCCCTGCTTTGCAGTAGTGGTCCAACAATGACCAAAACTTAAGAATATCTAAATGGGTAGTCAAAGGTGTTTACCTTCGCACAAGATTACTCTTGGCAGAGATAATTCAGAATTCAAGAACCATGCGGCATAACGCTGATCTATGGTTAACTTGTATCTGTCCGTCGCTTTTTGTGAAGGATTTAAGCAATGGTTTTTAGCCCGTTCAAGCCCCCAGCAAAGTTAATTCAGCGAATTCCTCTTATAAGGGTATAGCTCTGTTTAGAGGTAAATATATGTCTAGGTATATATATGTCTAGGTATATATATATATATATATATATATATATATATATATATATATATATATATATATATATATATATATATATATATATATATATAATATTCTGGCTCATACGTTTGCTTTCATACATATAAAACTGAAGCGACTACGATTGTTTAGTTTTAAAACAACATGTAACAATTTTAATAATGAATTAGTCTTTAACAGTTATAATAAATATGGAAAGTTGGTAAAATTTTGATGTAAATACAAGTTTTCGTCACTGAGACGTAAGTGAGGATTTATCAAAGTCCGTTGCTTTCGCCTACTTTAAACGAAAACTTAACTATATGTGAGTCCTGTCGCCGTGGTTTCCGTCATTTCTTTTTTGGGGATGAGTGCACTTCTCCACATACTAGCAGCGTTGTAACGTTAGTACGTCAAACCGTCTGATGCTTGTTACCACGTACTTTTAGAAAAAATAGAAAGACAAATGCCTCTGCTAAGTACACTGAGTTAGAAGCTTAACAGGCGCATCCTCTCGCTGTCCACCCACCAATGATAATCTTACAGAAGAATTAAATTCTTGAGTTAACACAGTGTAACTCGGGAAGGATAAATAGAAATCACCACTATTCCTCTGGGTATTAACTGGGAAAATGTGTCTGGACAGCGTGAATAATGATTTGTGCCTCAACTAACATTAACGTTACATATATCTCACAAAATGATATGCTACACTTGAGGCACCTGTGATGTAATCATCACTCATCACTGCTCCAGTCGGAGTCTGGGGGTCACCTCTGCTGCCGGGTTTTCCGCACGACTTGCCAGAAACAATCCCATTTTCGTATGTTGAGGTTGCCACCCTCATATATAACCATTAAGCAAGAAACACATGTCAAATTTATATTTGTAAAATAAATGTTCACAACTTACCCCAAGATTTTGGGTTATACGCAATCTCCTCGCACAGGTTTCGGATGGAAACGAGCAATTTCGGCGCATATGCTCTCGAATCACTTGGTCTGATAAAGTATAGCAATTCCTTCTTATGACGGGTGTTCTGCGATACACTTGGCCTGGGAAACTAGTAATTCCTCTTCGACTGGTGTTCTGCAATACACTTGTTCTGGGAAACTGTAATAATTCCTCTTTGACGGGTGATCCAATTCCTTTAGGTGTCCAGACTCTGTATTTAAAGTCCTTGTCCCTTAAGTGTTTCAGTCTCTGTATTTATAAATCGGGCTTACTTCTAAGATTTTAGGTTTCCCAAATACTTCGATGTGTCACTTTTAAGTAAGGAATTCTAGGTCCAATCGTTCTCTTTCTGGCTTTTTGGGAGTTGCTCGTTTGAAGTTGCGAAGCTGTCTGTTCTATGTCTCCGAGTTCGCTATTAGTTTTATTTTCAGTTTCCAGTACAAACATCAGATTATACTTCCCGGCAAACTTTCCAATGAGATTCATTGTTTATTCCGGCTCTCACTTTAATCCAATCGTAAGCTCTTTTCACACTACGTGGGTTGGGGTGTTTAAATTCATAATTTTTCCCACGGGTTAGTGAAAAAAATATTTCCTTACGATTTAAAACCTCTAATTCTCCCAGCCAGTTATCATTACTCGTTTTCATCACCTGACCAACCCTTGTCACACAGATACATGAGAACCTAATCTTAATCAATAAATTAGTTCACACACAGAACTACGTAGCACACGCGATGAACAACCAGAGACTAGCTCACTAATTTCTTATTTACTTACTTAGTCGTTCCTCTTCTACCGTGAGGTGTAGAGGTTTGGAAGAGAGAGCGCCAGACTATCCTATCGGCTGTCTTCCTCCTGGCCTGGTTCCATTCTAGTCCTCGGTTTTTCAAAGATTGTCTAATATTGTCTAATGTCTTACAAAACGTAATTAACTCCTACTAAGATGCGATATTCTCCCTCCAGAGCACAGGTTAATACCACCCACACAAAACACCCTAAGATATTATAGATTTCTCCATAAGTTGATTAACCAAATAAGGAAAACCTATGAAGACATAGAATTGCTGAATTCATATTGTCAGACAACTTACAGAAAACCTTTCGAGATAAGACCTAGGGTGTAACAAGGGTCCCTCTGAGCACCATTCTCTTCTTACTAGTTATAAGGCTGTCCGGTGTCGGATTCTGGAATGTCCATCTTACTGGGAAAAAAAAAAGATTTGAAGAAGTAACTTGAGACAGACGATGAAGCAGACATGGGAAATACTTGAATAGATGGAGCGAGACTGGAGGGCTAAGCGTTAGCTATTTGAAGACATTTTCGTTAACTATTTCACTAATGAACACTTAGCTCTTCAAGGAGCACAGGATTTCAACAATCTCATGTCAAGGCTTTTTGTCCACTGCCATCATCGTAAGCTCTTTCCATGTCTTCTTCGTGACTTTCTCCATTTATCTTCTCTATGTGATTATTTCAAATGTCCTTTACCTCAGTTACCCTGGCGATTCTAGAACACGCACAGCCTTTTAATGCTATCAGCAGGTTTTCTTATCGTGTGGTTTAGTTTTAAGGA